>JAQQSZ010014904.1:0-11404 GCA_028646595.1 Phalanger gymnotis
AAGTGGTGTTAGATGATGTAAGGCAAAGGCCTGTTCCCTGTACATCCCCAAGGGTGAGCCATGGTTGGTTCCACTCGCAGTTCTCTGTGTTGGAGGTAGGGGTGATGGAGGCATTTAGTACCACTACTACATAGTAAGGAGGCTGGGGCTTAACACAGATCCAACAATTTTTGCCCAGAATGTGGTTAGAGCTGTTAAGTGTCTTATGAACAGCTGATAAAAGGGCAAGCAAGGAAGCCTGATAGGTGTGGGGTTCCTGAGAAATATGTGTTGGGGCAGGGATGGCCAGGTCCCCTGTTGGGCCAATGGAATGGGGACCTGGTAAAGACTTCTTGGTCACAGTCAGGGTCACAGTCTCTCCTACGTGCGGCAACCCCATGGTCACCCAATGGATAATAATGAGTCCCAGTGCCCGAGAGACCGAGCCTCTTCAGGCAGGGTGAAAGGGTTTAGGACAATGAGATTGAGTTTGGGGTGCCAGTGGTCAGACTTGATTATATGGATACGGAGTAGCAGGTCCGAGGGTTGGTTCGAGCCCCTAATGCTCCCCAGTGGGACACACAGGGAGTCACTAAGGTCAGTTGAGAGGAGGTTGTAGGCTGTGACACAAGGGCAGGCACATGTGGGTGGGCATCATGAAGTAGAATGGAGCAGGTAGCCTGCATCTGCTGGTGGGCCCTCAAACGAGTTCAGCTCAGAAAAAGGGTATTGATGGGGAGCTGTATGACTTCAGGATTTTGGAAAGTCCAGGACTGTTTGTTCCCTGTAATGATTATCCAAGTAGAGCTTAGCCTGGGGGCATGGGGATTGCCAGGGACCATGGAAGGGGTTAATAGGAAGATTAAGAAGGAGATCAGAACAGTCTTAGCTTTAGGGGGTTCTTGAGGGGCTCTACCTTCCATTGTGCAGATGTAGCTGCTTTCACACAGCTGTGGTGGAGCCAGACAGGAATGGAGCTAACCTGGAATGCAGATGGGGTGGTCAGGATGACAGTGTAAGGGTTCTTCCACTTAGGCTCGAGACCAGAGACTGTATGTTTTCGGACTAGGAAAGAGCGCCCAGGCTGGAAGCGGTGGAGGTGGTCAGAAGTTGGAGTAGGCGGGGCTTCCCAGACATTTATGAAGCTGAGACTGGGTATGTTGCAGACCCTGTAGGAACTTAATGAGAGAAGCATTAACAGGAGGGGGTCTCCCAAAAAGTGTTTCAGAGGGGGTCAAACCTAATTTATTAGGGGTGCATCAGCTGTAGAGAAAAGTCAGAGGGAGTAGAGTAACCCAGTTCTCCTGGGTTTCCAGGACAAGTTTAGATAGATCTTCAAGGGTGTGGTTTGCCCATTCAACCTGACTAGAGCTCTGGAGCCGTGGACACACCTTGAGATACTTTGGCAACAAAGCTGGGGCCATTATCTGAGCCAATGCTAGGAGGAAGGCCAAAACGGGGGATCAATTCATTCAAGAATTTCTTTACAACCACCGGGGCTGTCTCTTTCTTCAGCAAAGACCAAGAGACATTTAAAACCTGCTGCTGGTGGTTTGACTTCAGCAAAATGCATTTCCCAATGTTTCCCTAGTTGCGCTTCCCCGGCAGCCCCACCCCCAGTGGAGCTGTCTCTGCCTGCCTTGCACTCACTTGGGCACAGGATGCGCATCTGGTGACTGTGCTGGTAAGGATGTTGTCTAGGTGGGGGATGTAATATCTGTCCCTAAGTAGCTCCTCCCCCCCAGGAGTGTAATCTGATGGAGTCTTCCCACCCAATCCTTCCCCAAGACCTCAGGAACAAAAGTTTGGCCGTCTCCCAAAACTCACCACCCTAACTCCTTCTTCCCCCACTTTTTTTTCTTTTGGCCATAAAGGAATCATCTTGGGGTGAATAGGAGGGAGGAGGGGTGGCAGAGGGGAGGGGGTCTGAAACAAGAAGGGGGGCAGCTCCCGAGAGGGGTGCTGCCCGGGCAGCGGCATCGGCTGTGAGGTTGCCAATTGCTTCGGGGGAGTCGCCAAGTTGATGGTCCAGGCAGAACTTGGGAGGGGAGCCAAACAGAGTACAGGAGGGCGTAGATCTCTCCCCTGCCTCCAACTGTCCTACTGGAAGATGTGAGGGGGCCCCGTTCTTCGTAAATAGACAGAAAAATCGTCAGAGTCAGGAAGGAGTGTGGCAGGGTTAAGGGCAGAAGACTTAGAAAGGGTAGGGCAGGCTGATCTGCCACAAAAAGATGAAAGGGCGTAGTGATGTCAGGGAGAGCAAATGCAGGGGCAGAGGCGAGGACCCTTTTTAGGGGGTCAAGGGAGTTTTGTTCCACTGGGGTCCAGACTAGAGGGCCAGACCCAGCAGTAGAAGAGCAAAGGGGTTTAGCAAGGTCAGCAAACCCAAGAATCCAGCAGTTCACAGACCTGCTTCTTGGTATTAGGAACAGGAATGTTTAGGATGGCCTGCATACGAGCTTAAGAGAGAGAGAGAGATTTCCAGTCTCAAGACAGTGCCCAAGGTAGGAAACAGAGGTGCAACAAATCTGCACAGTAGCTGAGGGAATTTAAAAGAGACAGAAGAGAGTGGGTTGCTTGAAAGCAACCATCCTCAGTGGATGTAGCTAACGAGATCTTTAACATACTGAATGAGGGAGCAAGAAGGCTTAGATTCCCGGAAAGGCGAGAGATTCAGGTAGAGGGCTTCATAAAAGAGGGTAGGGGAGTTTTTGAAACCTGAGGCAACCTTGTCCAGGTCAGCTGGCCAGAGAAGCCAGAGAAGAAGGGTTGACTCAGGTAAAAGCAAAAAAAGGAGCCAAAGGAATGGAGAAGAAAACATCCTTAAGGTCCAAGACAGTGTACACAGTATGGGTGGGTAGCAAGAGACTGAGGAGGGTGAAAGGATGGCTTATTGACCTCCCAAAGATCTTGCACTGGCCAAAAGTCAGAAGTGCCGGTCTTTCTAACAGGAAGCAGAGGGGTGTTCCAGGGGGACCGGCACTGGACAAGGATGACAGACTCCTTGAGGCGGGAAATATGGAGAGCTACTGAGGAAAGAGAATGAATTCGTCTGTAGGCTAGAAAAGCAGCTTTGGGTCCTGGGGGAGGGCCACTGGAAGAGAGGAAAGCAGAGAGCTACGCCTCTGTGGGCTTCAGAAGACATGGGATACTGATGAATAAAAACCAGAGAGGCTGTAGCTAGGAGCCAGGAGGGTTAGATTTGGCCCAAACCCCAGGGACTAGGGAAAAAAGGCGGTCCAGGTCAGGGCTGGCAGAAGCCGACTCGGTGGGCTCATGAAGGAGGGACTCAGCACAAGAAGGGCAGGTGGGGAGGGGAGAGGACGGGAGGTCCGGGCTAGGTCCAGGGAGGCCGACTCACTATGGTATCACAACTTGACAATAATAGCAGTTTCTGACAAATACCTTTTCTTTTTAAAGCTTTTACATGGACCTGACAATCAAATTTTAATTTTTAAAAGAATATCATAAAAGCCAATTATTAAAAATTAGTCCTACTGACTTTAAAAGCCAGGTTCAGAGGTCAGCTAGTTTCTGACTCCACTGTTCTCTTTTCTTTCAGTAAAAACTTCCACTTCCAGGCTTTTCCCAACTTATTGTACAAATAGGGATCCCAGTACTGATGTTACAAAACCTGGAGGTTTATAAATTCTTAAATTAAACTTCTTTAAAAGACATGGTCATATGAAATGACTTAACAGTTTCCTAATCCATTTGTTACTTTAACAGTACAGTTGTCAATCTAACAACACTTAGAGAAATTGTTTCTCTAACAACATAGATGAACCAAACAATTGTTACGTAGCAAAATGAACTTAATTCGTTATCAAGAAATATAACAAAATTTTAGAAATACAATATCATAAACAGATGTAAACCTTTAGAATCATAATTAATTAATTAGCTGGATGTATTTTCACCTTCATCTTATCACCATTGACATAAATTTTACATCTGAGAAAATTCACATATCAAGCAATTCTATTTAACCTGAACATTTGTTTTTGCTAATCAATATACTAAATAATTTTGCAATTAAGAATACTATTACAATTTGGAATCACCTGTTATAACCAGGTCAGTTTAAAGTGACATAATGGAGCAATATTCATGTTAAATTTAATAAAACCTACTCACAGATCTAGTCCAAAAGGGTAGGTGGACATTATCTCTTCCATCTCTCTATAACTTCATCTATTGGGTTTTTAACTCAGGCTATCAAGCCTTTTACTCTAAGCTGCTTGCTCAAGATTTTAATTTACTAATCTTCCACTGTTATCGCAGTCTCTCTTTTCCTTTTACCATAAACTTTAGTGACAAGCAGTAAAATGAACTCTAATTTATCTTAAGCATTAAATTAGGAATGACACATTTTCACTTTTTACTTTTCACTTCTTTTCTGGCTGGTTCCCATTACACAAAATCTTTTTCTGTTTTATGTAGGCAGAAAAAGGGTTAAAATGCTTCTCTACCTGTTTCCCTTTTGATCTTTAGGGAGGAGTTAACTCTTCCTTATCTTGAAACTTTCTTTAGTGCGGAGAAGTTCAAAGGAACTTTTCCCATGTACCTTTAAGGTTTTCTCCTGAGCAGTTACCTTTAAGTCTTTATACTCGGATAACTCTGCCTTTTGAGCAGAAGTTATGCCAGAGTCCTGAGAACTCGGGCTTAACACTTCTCAGGCTTTGTTTTCTCACATACCCTGTTTTCTGCCATCTTCAACATAAATCAATCTCCTCCCACAACTTGACTTTAACTTATGGGTATTTCTTCTTGTGGTGTTAAACTTTAACCAGACTACAGACACACAGCCTGCTCTGCTCCCTCCTCAGGAATGCCAGTGTGATAGGGAGGGGCAAGAGGAGAGTTTGCTGCCCGCTGCCGCTCCAGCAGCTGACAGGCTACTCTCACTCATTCATGAATGGACACACACATGCATGGGCACAAACAGACAAACAAAAAACACACAAACACAAAACAGAAAGACACCCCGGGGCAGATACCAGAAACTAGAACAGGCAAAGGCCTAACGTCTTAGCACATGCCTGGGAGATGGTGCTTCAGAAGGAGGGCCTGTCAGACTAATTAGGTCTGTCTCCAAGCCTCACTGACTGCTAAAGCCATGTCCAGCCCTGAATCTCCACCAGAACCAGAAGGGTATTCCCACCAGAAACCAGAAAATAGAAACCTGACTCAACTTACCCTCTGGGGCTCAGGAACATCTCAGAAATGGATTCCCCTAAAGGTTTTTTTTTTTTTGATCCACAAAAGTCTGAATAGAGGGCAGGTCAGCATTGGGGGTTGGGTTAGTTCTCCTCCCTCTCGAGCTCCAGGGGCTCTGAAACGTTTGGCCTAAAAGCCAGTTATTAATGTCTCAGAGGGTAGCTCCCCTAGAGATTGGGAGGAGATGCCCAATACACGAGGATGAGACCCTACCAGGCCCGCGTCTTTGGGGGTGCCACAGACCACTGCCAAATCTCTCTGGGGCCTCCAGAAATGTTGTGCCAAGAAAAAGCAATTGAGACCCAGATATAAATTTAGATGTGGATTTATTGAAGAGTGCAACTGTTTGGAGTAATTACTCAAATTGAACAGCCCTGAGCAAAGGGAGAGAAAGAATATTCAAAGGGAAAGAACACAATTAGATTTCCGTGGAGATGGGGACACAAACAGGGGGACAAGCTGAGGCAGGATCATTTCCATGGAGATGGGGACACAAACCATGGGATACGCTGAGTCAGGATGGAGAAACTGAAAAGGTGGGGGGCATAACACCTATAGTTTTCCAATCTCAATGCTCGAGCCTATGGGGGCTACAAAGGCATGTAGAGTTTAGAAGGAGAGATGGCCCTTGTACATAGATGATACGATGTAACATATTCAAAGGAGATTGGATTTTCTATTAGAGGACCTGGCTTCGGATCCTAGTTCTGGCCAACTACTTACAGGAACTCCTGAAGATTAAATTTTTGCCTCTGTGAAGGAAGGGGCTTGAATTTGATGATTTGCAAAGTGACTTTCAGTTCTAAATCTATAATACTAAACATATTTTATAATAAAAGGAGAATAACTATCAAAAAGGATGTTTGCTCATTGGGAATTCCTTATAGCCATAAATTCACAAACTAGTTAAATAAAACAAATATGATGATGTAGAACTGCACTCACCAAACACTCTGATTGAGCAACCACACAAATGTATTCAGGTCTAAAATCCTCAATTCAGATCACTGACATGTCCATAGGAAAGTAATCAGTACTGTGAGCCTACTTGACCTCATGCAATATGAAGAAAGGTTGAAACTTAGGAATTGTTAGGCTGGGAAAAGATCTACTAAGGAATACAGCCTATCTCATTAATTCTCCATAGCTCTACAAAAGATTTGCTGGTTACCTAATACAAATGACAAGGAATCAGGATATGATTCAATATCAATGAGAGGTTTCTATCAATAAGGGACAGGCAGCAAATAGAAATAATGATAATAATAATAACCTGATTTTATATAGCACTTGATGTTTTCAGGGAAATTTATACAGAGGACCCATTCGATCCTTATAACAATCCTTCATAGGAGATGCTATTATAATCCTCACTTTACAAAGGAGAAACTGAAATGGAGAGAGAGTAAATGACTTTCCAAACCCCCTCCACCTCCAGCAATATAATAGAAGTATTTTTGCATCTTTTGAAATCTGCAGGTATATTCCAAACAACCTCCAAGAGATACTGCAGATAGTATTCATTCTCTGAACAGAGAAAAGGCTAATGAGTGCTAAGATCAGAAAATGAGGTAATCATAGATCTGTAGTGTTGGGAGAGACCTCGGCTAAAGATGCCACTGTACATTTGATGTGATCGAGCAGAGTATAGTGAGACTATCACCTAATTATCCAAAGAGACAGTGCCTCTCAAAGAAATCCAAGATGGAATTGGCATTCAAAGATTTCCATAGAAAACTCTTGACTCATGTTGAGCTTGCAGTCTCCTAAAACTGTCTAGACTTCTAGTAATTCCTACATCTGAAAAATAATCCACTCAAAAAGATATTTGACAAGTGAGAGTCCAGCTTAAGACTAAGAACAAAATTCGTAGCAACAAGGATACTGCTGAACAAGCTCTCATGCCAATATTGGGGGATAAGTGAATGCTACCTCCTAGAATTTGTGTTACAAAAGGAGAAATCGAGTATAATCTTCCAAAGTAAAATATGGATTTTAAGTAAAATAGAGGACTTTCAAGCTTTCTCAGTGAAAAGACCGGAGCTGAATAGAAAATTTGACTTTCAAACACAAGAATCAAGAGAAGCATGAAAAGGTAAACAAGAAAGAGAAATCATAAAGGACTTTCTAAAGTTGAACTGTTTTGTTTACATTCCTACATGGAAAGATGATGTGTGTAATTCATGAGACCTCAGCATTAGGGTAGCTGAATGGAATACATATACATATATATACATATACATATTATATATATATATATATATATATATATGCACATATATATGCGTATATATATACATGTATATGTATATATGTGTGTGTGTGTGTGTGTGTATGTATAGATAGAGGGCACAGAGTGAGTTGAATATGAAGGGATGATACCTAAAATAATAAAATGAAATTAAGGGATGAGAGAGGAATATATTGAGAGAGGGGAAAAGGGAGAGATAGAAAGGGGTAAGTTACCTCATATAAAAGTGGCAAGAAAAAGCAGTTCATTGGAATGGAAGAGGGGGAGGTGAGGGGGAATGAGTGAATCTTGCTCTCATTGGATTTGACTTGAGGAGGGAATAACATACACGCTCAATTGGGTAATTCACACCACAGGAAAGAAGGAGGAAGGGGATAAAAAGGGGCTATGATACAAGGGAGGACACATAGGGGGAAGAGGTAATCAAAAGCAAACACCTTCAGAAAGGGAGAGGGTCAAGGAAAAAATTGAATAAAGGGGGACTGGATAGGAGGTAGCAAAATATAGCTAGTCTTTAAAACATTAGTATTGTGGAAGGGTTTTACATAATGATTGCCTATGTTGAATTGCTTGCCTTCTTAGGGAGGGTGGGTGGGGAGGGAAGAGGGGAGAGAATTTGGAACTCAAAGTTTTAAAAAGAGATGTTGAAAAAAAAGAGTCCTTTTTGCGTGCAATTGCGTACAAGCAATGTGGCATAGAAATCTATCTTGCCTACAAGAAAATAAGGGAAAAGGGAATGGGGGGAGTGGGGTGACTGAAGGGAGGGCTGACTGGGGAACTGGGAAATCGGAATATAGGCCTCTTGCAGTGGGGGGGAGGGTAGAAATGGGGAGAAAAATTGTACTTCAAAATCTTGTGGAAATCAATGCTGAAAACTAAATATATATATATATATATACATATATATATATACATATATATTTATATATTTAAAAAAGGAGTACTCTCTAAGATCTGATTTTGAAAGGCTTCATTTCCAAAAGGCAAGCCACCTCATCTCTCTCAGTCTTAGTTTCTTCTTTTAAAATAAAGCAATAATAATAGAACCAATCTTGCAGGGTTATTTAGAGAACAAAATAATATTTCTAAAGTTCCTTTAGTAAAAGTCAAAATTTCTATATAAACACTAGCTGCTGTTATTCTTATATGAGGAAGGTTGGGCCAGAATAAATTAAAAAAAATTTTTTAACACACACACAAAGGTGGGGGGGATCTAATTGAGAAGAAAATAATCGGAAATGCGGAAAATAATGATGTGGCTACAGAGGGATCTCATTGACACTTAAATTTCAAAACAGGCTACCAGAAGAGCAATTACCAACAAGAACTTATGAAAGAATGGATTTTTAAAATGACACTCCTCTGGGGGAAAAAAAAGTTTCATAAATGCTCATACTCAGAATGAGTTGAAACTAGCAATGAATGAAAGAGAAAATAGAAAGAGAATCCATTTTAAGTACATTGAATCAGAGGAGATGATCAGCAAAGGGAGAGCATCTCTGATTGAGTGAATAGAAGAATTAGTAACAGAATACTGAAAGAGGCAGACCAAATCATTTGTTATTTCTCTTCTATTTTCTGTGCCAATGTGGATGATCCTTTGGTTGAATAATGGAGTATTGGAATTAAAAATAAGTAAGGATATAGTAAAAGAAACCCTATTTTTTTAGATGAATCCATGTCTTGAGGTCCTGAATCAATGTCATGCAAGTCATTGAAGGAATCAGGACTGTTGTGACATTAAAATGGCCTTAAAACAATTATGGCAACTAGAAGAGGCCATTGGAACTAAAGAGGGCAAATGCTGACTTAATTTCCCAAGTTAGTCTGAGAGTGGAATTGGCAAATAATGGACTATGGAGCTCAACTTCTATTTTTGCAAAATTCTAGAAAATATTATTAATGAGATAATATTTTAAAAAAAGAAAAAAAACATGAAGTATAAGCATCCCTTAATCAAAGCATATCATGCTAGGCATCTAATTTCCTCTTTTTATTTTTCCGGGATTATTAGACTAACATACCAATGCAATGCTATAAATATGGTTTGCCAAAATTTTAATATGGTATTTGGTAAAATCTCTAAAGTTCTCTTCATGAAAAAGTTATAAAGATCTGGTCTGAATGATCTTGCAATTAGTATGATTCAGTCCTATGTGGATCAATGGACTAAGTGTTGAATGTCAGTACTGCTTGAGTGATACCTTGAAATGAGTTCTTCTGTGTATTCCCACAGGGATTTCCCTGGTTTTATATTATTAATATTTTCATCAATGACATATAAAAGCTTAAATGACATGTTTATCATATTTGTAAATGACAAAGAGCTGAGGGACAGCTGACTCACTGGATGACAATCAACAACCAAAAAGATTTTGAAAGGTTGGAACATTGTGCTGAATCTAATAATATATAATTTGATGGAGATAGATTAAAAAGCCTATGATTTATCTATATATCTATTCATTTCTTTTTCATGTATATAATCTCATATACTTGATTTGAAAAAAAATGTAATAATAAAAATGACATAGTATTAAATAATGTGTAACATGTATAGTTAATAATTTGAATAGAATATCCTGTGCCAAGGTGGCAGATTGAGGAAGGAACCCTCTAAAACCCTCCCAAATTCCCCCTCCAAACAACTACAAAATCACCTCAGAATTTATCTAGGGGCAAGGAAGCAGATTAACAGCCAGCAGGAAGGTCTGCCTCACGGTGTGAGTAGAACAAGATCCAGGAGCAGTAGCAGAAGCCTCCATCAACCTTAGGGCCTGCAGCAAGCCTCCGTGTCTGGGGCAATCCACCAGTGAGGCCGGCCCTCCTACAAGCCAGCAGGCCCCTGGGGAAGTGAGCAGTCTATGCAGAGCAGCAAGGTCCCAATCCAGTGACTTCACCATCAGCACAAGCCATAGGCAAGGTCTTGACTCCATTACTGATCAGTAGTGAAGAGAGACCCTGATCCAGAAAGACTCTGTTTACATAGCAACCCAGCAGCATGGCCCCACTCCTTGGGCAGAACAGCAGCAAGATCCCTCTTCTAGGGTCAGACTTGATTGTTGTCCATTCACAAAGAGGACCAAAATGACATCACTATGTTAAACTCAAGGTTTAATGTTGTCTAACTGTGGCTGGTCAGACCAATACGAGCTCAGAATTCTCTATCATATGTCAGGCACAAATAGTGCATGTGAACAGCTGAGGTGATATTCTAAACTTCTGCATCCTGAATTTCCTTTTAGTTGTTTCAATTCTACTTTGCTCATACAGCACAGCACCTTCTCTGATGTGGGAATGCCGTGCTGAATGGTCCTGTGCCAGTGCCTCCCCTGTCATGCAATCAATTCCAAAGTTCTTTGGGGAAACCTTGAGAGTGTCCTTGTGTCATTTCTTCTGATGCCATGTGAATGCTTGCCCTCTAGGAGTTCTCCATAAATAACCTTTCTGGGAAGTGTACATTTTGCATTCAAACAATGTGGCCAGCCCATCAGAGTTGTGCTCTCTGAAGCAGAATGTGAATACCTGACAGCTTAGTTTGAGTAAGGACCTCTGTGTCTGGTACCTTATCCTGCCAGATGATCTTCATAATCTTTGTAAGACAATTAAAATGGAAGCAATTCAGTTTCCTTGCATGTCACTGGTACATTGTCCAGGTTTCTCAGGCATACAACAGTGAGGTCAACACAACATCTCTGTAAATCTTCAGTTTGGTAATCAGTGTAATACCTCTTCTCTCCCTTACTTTCCTTTTGATCTAGCTCTGGAAATACCTGTCAACCTCATTATCAACATGGACATCCCTAGAAAGTATACTATCAAGGTAAATGAACCTATCCACAGCATTCAAAACTTCTCTATTTGCTGTAACTCATGGTTCCATGTATGGATGGTGTGGTGCTGGCTGATGGAGCATTTACTTTTTTTGGTGTTAATTGTTAGGCAAAAATTAGT
>JAQQSZ010014905.1:0-11403 GCA_028646595.1 Phalanger gymnotis
CCTAATAGGGGTTTGGGCCTGGGGCTTAGCACTTAGCAAGATTCAATGAAATAGCTGAATTACTCAAAGCAAACAAAAGACAAACTCTTCAAGGGCACTTGTTGAACTAAGTGCTAAGGAGACCATTTTGCTTAACAACACACTGGTTTCCTGACCATTGATGCTTGATTGTAGCCTATGACTAGAGCCTTCAGTTATAGAATGTTGCAAATTCTGTCTTCAACATTCTCTCTGGACAACCAAAGTACCAAAGCAAAGACCATCAGTCTTGGGTAATGACCATTCTCTCCCATGTTGCCCCATAACTCCTTTCTGTACAGTGGAAGATGGACTCTGGCTCACTGTGAGAGCACAGTAATACACCTTGCTGTCCTGAAGAGAAATAGTATCTATTCTCCGAGGAATAGTGTGACTGCTCAGACTCAAGACCGTAGAGAACCTCCCTGTAGTAAATGTGTCCTTCCGAGATTCAGTTGCAGATAAAATTTGGTGAAGGGACTGGCCTGGGGACTGACTGTACCAGAACAGGGAGAGAACTATGTTGGAAGTACTAAAATTGCAATCCAAAATGATGCTGTGTCCCTCAGGGACTGTCACCTCAGATGGAAACTGAAACACAGAATTACTCCCAGCAAAACCTAGAAGAGGAAATAAAAACTCAAGTTGGTGTCCAAGATCCTTTACTAGCATGTTCTCTTTGAAGAAGATACAGGGTAGAAGTCTTCAGAGAGACTAGCAAAGTCCCTCTTCTTAGTTACTGAGTTTTCCATTCATCCCTCCTAAGAAAGGTTTTGCTTTGTTACACCATGCGTGAATGCAATAGAGAAAACAAAATATTAAGAGAGAAGATACAAAGTCTTCAAACTCTTTTCCTCATCTAACAGTAGCAAGCTCCGATCCCTGAGATGAGAGCAGAGCTCATGGTTAGTTGAGTGATACCGTATGTAGACTTCAGTCTCTTGCTTCAGTCCTTTCCCAAGTCCCCTCTGGGTTGAGCACAGCACTGCCTCTAACTTCAGTTGGATGGTCCCATTTAAGTCTTGAAGTTTGTTCTCTAAACTTCTAGATATTCTACTTTCATACAAGACCTCTAAATCACTCCTCCCACCTTAAAGGGTCTTCACATTTTTTAAGTAAAGAGAAACAAGATGCAGAGTAGAAGGCAGAATGGATGTTCAAAATTGCTCACTGAATAAATTTGGACAGCAGATGTCAGCAGTGCCCTCTTGTGGTCAAGTGATTGAACTGATAGACACAGTTTCCTTGAGGATCTCAGTACTAGAATATTATTCCAAAGACCTACCTTTAACTTAATTTCCAAGAAGAAAAGTGTAGTTTATAAGAATGGAAAAAGGATGGAATAGTACAGTGATATAAGAAATCATGTGCTGGTTGATTCAGAAAAACACGGGAAGACTTGGACCCATGAAGGAAGATGCTATCCACCTCCAGAGAAAGAATTGACAAATATGCATAGCATGGTCTTACACGTAAGTATATGTGTGTGCATTTGTGTGTGTGTGTGTATATGTGTGTGTTTATGAATATGTATATAAATAGAGAGAGATATGTTCATGGATACGGATATGTGTGTATATATACATATGTGTGTATGTGTATGTGTGTATATGTGTGTATATACATATATATATATACATACATATACATTCTTCTTTAATTGAAGCCTTATCTAGGGTTGGGAGGATGGAAGGATGGAGGGAGAAAAGTAAAATAAAATAAAAGTGCACAGCAGGGAACAAATGAAAACCTAGAAAGAAGCACAGAAAAGCTGTGTAGCTTTGAAAACAATGTGTAGGATTTATTACATGGGCTTTCTTGAACTGGAAATTTATTGTTTTATATTGAATTTTCTCTTATGTTCTGCTGTCTACATGACAATGTTCTTTTTTTTCTTTTCTCATTTTGTATTTAAGTTTAAAATGAATTTTAAAAAGAGAATGGCAAAAGGTTGTGGAGTAGGATTTGTTTTTGATTGGACATGTGATTTCATTGATATAGGGAGCTCCTAGTAATAATTTCTCCCTACCAATACAGAATGACACATTCCTGTGGGTTGTAGTCTTACAGAGTTGCTTGCAATAAGAGGTTAAGTGTCTGGATTAGGGTTAGAAGCAAAATTTGGGTTGGAAACAGAATTGATACTAATGGAATAAGAGTAAGAAATTGAATAAATCAGAACTAGGGTGAGAAACAAAATTAGAAAATGAATTAGGGTTAGAAATGGAATTAGAGTAAGGGCTAGAACCTGAATGCAGGTCTATCTGATTCCGAAGCTGGATCTATCCATTATGCTGGGCTCTCTATCACAACCATGTCATATAAAGAAGCAAACTATACCCCCTGCATATTAACGTTCTCATTGTACCACATTGTTAAATTACAGAGAGAGAAAGAGACAGAGACAGAGAGAGATCTTGACCAGGACACTAGTTTCCCTCCAGATTGCACATTCAAGAGACTATAAGAAATGACACAATGGCAATCATCTTTCTTCCGTGCAATATGGGAACTGGATACAAACAATAGGTGTTCCGCAGTGAAAGAAAACTCAGTCTTTTCACTAATCACAGCTGTAAAGGATGTTAACTGTGCTACAACTCTGAATACCACTCTCAGAAACTGTCCCAACTTCTTTACAAAGCTTTCCTTGAAGACTTCTGCACAGATACTTCAGGCCTTGAATGATCTCCCTCTCAGCTGATCTCATACCACTTTATATTTTTCTTTTATTGTTATAATATCTGATTTGTATTCTATTTACTTGGATGAGACCATCCCTCCTCCTGCCTAATTATCTTTTCCTTCACTGTATCATCATCATCTATATCCCACATGTTAACTATGAGTTACTCCAAGATTCTGTCCTGGGCCCTCTTCTCTCCATACATTATCTCTCTTGGTGACCTCATTATCTCCCATGGGTTCAATGATCATCATTGTGCAGATGACTCCCAGATCTCTGTATCCACCCCTAATCTTTCTTCTGATTTCTAGTAATACATAATCAGTGACCTGTTAGACTTTTCAAACTGGACATCCTGTAGCCACCTCAAATTAACATATCTAAGACAAAACCCGTTATCTTCTTCCCTAAACCCCCTCCTCTTTCAAATGTCCCTACAGGGAACAACCATCCTTCCAGTCACTCCAAGTCACCTTGGAATCGTTCTCTACTCCTCACTATCCTTCAGCCCAGATGTACAATCAGTAGGCAAATCTTGTCAATTCTGCCTCCAAAACATCTCTGCTATCTCTTTCCTTTTCTCTAGGCCCACAGGCAACCTCATTCAAACCTTCAACACTTTTCACCTTGATCGCTGCAGTAGTTTCTTAATTGTTCTCCCTGCCTCATCTCCAATACTTCCTCTACACACCAGTCAAATTTCTTAGTGAAAATGCTACTTAAAAAAAGATGTATTACCATCTGCCTAGTTGTTGTATCCCAAAGACCACTAGGTCCTTTCATCAGACTGGCAGCTTAAACCACCTGTCTGAACTGTCTCTTCCCACTAGAATTTAAGCTCCTCGAGAGCAGGAACTATCTTATTTTTATATTGTATCATCAGTACTTAGCTCATAGTAAGTCCTTAATAAACGCTTTTATCACTCATTCACTTACTTGCTCACTCAACCAGGAAAGAGAACTGTTCTACAGTTATAGTATCATGAGACAAAATCTTTTGGGCCTCCCCCAAAGCATGTGCAGATATGCTTTCTCAGAATACATTTCATTTTCATTCTAACCAAGAAAAACTTTGAAAGGAACTAAGGAAATTCTGGCTTCACTAAGAATTAAGAAATCTAGAACTATACCTTTTTAACTTCAGGGTGACACAAGGCCTATCTGTTTCTAGCACACACTGCTAGAGGTGCTGGAGAGCCTAAGATCCAAGCAATATGATGTACATATTGGTATTTCTCACGTATGCATATGATGCAACCAAGAATGATGCCATAGGATTGATAGTATATCTGCAGATGATTGAATGAAAGCTATGTTTGCTTATTGGATAATAATAAAGACATATAATACAATACAATAAAATATAATTATAATATAATATGTTATTATTGAGTCATTTCAGTTGTGTCCAACTCTTCATGACCCATTGGGGTTTTCTTGGCAAAGAGACTGGAGTGGTTTGCCATTTCCTTCTCCAGCTCATTTTACAGATGAGGAAACTTGAGACAAACAGGGTTAAGTGACTTGCCCAGGGTCACACAGCTACTTAGTGTTTGAGGCCAGATTTGAACTTGTGAAGATGAATCTTCCTGACTCCAGGCCCAACACCCTATCTGCTGCACCACCTAGCTGCCCCCATAGAGGTATCGCTGAGTAAGCAATATATTTTATTGCTGTATTATGTTCTATTATGCATAGTACTGTGTAAAGCATACAAGAAATAGTACTGCATAGTTTTCAGAAATGTGACCCCGGACTCAGAATGATTTGGGTTCAAGTTCAGTCTCTCACATATCCTGACGGTGTGACCCTCTAGCCAAGTTATTTAACTTCTAAGAGTCCCAGGAAATTCTCTAAAACTTTAAGTATCTAAGGAGTTGCCAATTTGCATTAGTAGTGGAAGCTTCCTTCCTGAGGGTTCCTACCTATGAAATTATAGTCCAGTGAAAAGATGCAGGGTTATATGTATACTATTGCTAAATATGTAGAATGCTTCTGCATGCAATCTGCATATTTGGTCACAGTGTGCAGCTGTCATGAGATTCTATGCGTCTTATGTTGCATGTTATTCTGTCTTTGATATACTCACTGCTACCATATATATTTGTGTTATGCTAATCAAAAAGTGCGATTCTAGCTACATGGAATTAGTGTGAATTCCTTGTCTTAGGAACTTGCATGTGCAATGTGCTAGAAACATGGCATGATTACCTGTGACTATGGCATACATTCATGGATGGATGGATGGATGGATAGATGGATGGATGGATGGATGGATGGATGGATGGATGGATGGATGGGTGGATGGATGGAAGGATGCCCTTTGCTCCAGGACTAAAAAAACCCAGAAATATAGACACATTAAGTGAAGGAGTTAAGACTTTTTGTCTGTTGACTGGTGCTGTTCTGCTTGCTCATGTATTACTGAGATTCCCAGGGGTCCTCAAAATCCCTGCACTGCATCAACAATAGTTCTGCCTTCAGATATTGCAGATATATGAGTGGAAAACCTTTTTTACTGAGCTCCCCACTGGGAGAAACTAAGTACTGAACTTCCAGATTACTACTACTCCTTTGTCTGATAGATAAGACAGAGGAGAAATGGAATTCGCCTCAAAAGTGCTTCTACCTTGGAAGGATTCAGCTCAGAGAAATCTAATGGAGTATGTTATCTATGTCTATATTAAATGTTCATTAATATCTCTGCTTCATTTTACCTTTGATTCAAGTATATATTACAATATTTCCTGGAGTTGGAGGTAAATCAATGAGGCATACAGCAAATAGTAGTAACAAGAAGAAAAGTTTTTCCTTCCAGGATAGGAACTGGAGCCATAAGAAATCTGATTGGAGAAATACACACGAACATTTTGACTTAGAGGAGCATTGATGCTCATAAAAGAGGAGAAGGAGGAAGAGAAAGAGAAAGGGGGGAGGGAGGGAAGGAGAGACAGAGGGAGGGGGAAAGGAGGAAGAGAGAGAGAGAGAGGGAGAGAGAGAGAGAGAGAGAGAGAGATCTTTGAGGATTAAAAAGAGGGTGATAGGTAAGACCCTGTGATGTTAGTCTGCATGTATAGTAGCTGGAAATGAGCATTGGATTAGCAACCCGATGGATCCAGGTCTTGGTCCACATTGCCCACTGGCATGATAAAAATTAAAATATTAGAACAAGGGAAGAGAATAAGCATTTATTAAGTACTTACTATGTGCCAGATACTGTGCTAAGTGCTTTACAAATATGACCTCATTTGATCCTCACAGCAAATATGGGCTGATCCCATTTTTACAATTGAGGAAACTGAGTCAGTGATTAAGTGACTTGCCCAGGATCACACAGCTAGGCAGTGTCTGAGGTCAAATTTGAACTCGGTTCTTTCTGACTTCAGGCACAGTGTTCTATCCGTCATGCCACATAGCTGCCTCTGCTGCCTGATCTCAAGTTCTCTATTCTATATTCTATGCACACTAAAAGAAAATATAATAATTTGGTGCTTCTTCCTAAAATCTCTAAAAGTTCCTCATGAATTATTCACTTCCTCTGCAGAGACCTCTTAGCCAATTCCTCTATAACCTACAAAATCCGCCTAACAGAGAGCATAGATTGAAGCCCAGGTGCAGGGTTTGTGCACAGCTTGATGTATCTAGGAAGCGCTGTGCCCTTGCTACACAGAGATAGGGGTCTGAGTCTTTCTGCTGGGAACCTCAAATGTACAGGAAGAGGTATTTGGCCCCTTTATCGATCCTGGCTATTAATCCCCCTTCCTTTTTATCCCCATTTAAAAATGTTGCTCTCAGGAAGTCAGGACCTTCCCCAGGATACTGCCGGTATCAGTAGACACTGTAAAAAATTATTGCTCATATAACTACAATTGAGAGTATTTCTCTCTCCCTCATCTTTGCTCAGGGATGAAGGGTTTTGTTCTACCTTGTCGTCACCCCTCAGCCCTGTTCAGAAAAACAATGTCACATACAGGATCTAGGTCTTCGGGTCATTACTCTCTAGGATTTATATTTTCTTTCCGCAGTTTCCACAGACATCACCCCTATAATCCATCCTGATCTCCTGTCTGTCCACCTCAGCCTACAGCAAATGTGCTATAGGACTTCCTATCTTCCCAGAATCCCCTGACTCACAGGCCAATTAAAACCACTGGATCCCTAAAGAGGGTCCCAGTGATTTCTCCATCCTTCTAGCCCAATTCAGTTCTGGGGCTGAGAAGGTTTGTCACCCAATTTATCTCTTATTAATGCCTTTGCTGTTTCTTCTGATACAGGCACTAAAGAACCGTTACCTAGCCAATCAGAGACAAATTCCTTCTTACCATATACACATTTACACACAGGTACAGATCTTGAAAATGAAAATACTTCCACTTACTGGCAATATCGAAAACTAATTAAGAGATGGTCCTGCCCTTCATTTTCTCACTGCTTTAGAACTACAGACTGAAAAAATTTAATAGACTTAGAAGAAATCTTAGGCATAGTCCTGCCCAATTCTCTCACTTTTCAGAGAAGGAAACTGAGTCTGTGATTTCAAATGTTTATGAAGGTCAAATAACAGAGCATGGGATTGTGAAAAGAGCATTAAATTTGGAGTCAGAGGACCAGGGTTCCAATCTCAGCTGCCACTTTCTGTGTGACCTTGAGAATGTTTATTTAAGTACCCTGGGACACAGTTGTCTCAACTGTAAAATGAGAGGATTGTAATCAAGGTCACTTCCAGCCCTAAATTGTAACCCTACATTCCTACACCAGAAATTAAGTCACATAAGAATTAGGATAGCAAATGACAGAAAGAAGTCCTAAGTTTTGGTGGGTTTTCTCCTTTCAGAAGTCAGTCACCATTATCCCTTTATCTTTAGAATGATTTTATTAATTAACCTTTACAAAAGCATTTGGAGTGCTGGTGTATTCCAACTTTGCAAAGGAAAAAGACTAGACAATCCATAAAACAATAAATCAAGTCCTAATTTGGAGCATTTGCCAGTTTCTGAATACTCACACTGAAAATTTAACAATCCATTCTTGAGAGCCTGAAGGAACTGGCTCCAGCATATCCTTGAAACATATGTAGAACTTTTTAAAAGAAAACAGACAGGGGTAGTTAGGTGGCACAGTGAGTAGAGCACCAGCCCTGGAGTCAAGAGGACCTGAGTTCAATTCCAGCCTCAGACACTTGACACACTTACCAGCTGTGTGACCTTGGGCAAGTCACTTAACCCCTTCCCCCCTCCAAAAAAATAAATAAAAATTTTAAAAATAGACATAGCCTTAAACAAATTAGCACTGAATCTGGAAAAAGAAGGCTTGTGTTGAAATCTTAACTCTTACCTTTACTACTTGTGTGACCTTGGGCAAATCACTGAACCTCCCTCGGCCTCAGTTTTGTCATGTGAAAATGTGTTACATATGTTATTCTATTTGATAACTTAATTTCATCTCAATTCTTCAAATTCCTGGTAATGAAGGATGCCCATTCTGAGTGCTCTGAGGACACTGCTTTTTTTTAATCTTTGTATCCCAAATAACTAGCACCGTGCCTGGGTCACAGAAATGATAACAATAACTGAAAATTATATAGTGTCTTAAAGTTTGCGAAGTGCTTTATATAGACTAATTTGAAATAATGGTACTTGAGGTTTATTGTTTAATCCCTTCCCTGCACCTTTCTTCTTCTTCATCACTTTATATATTGGATTTTTGTGTGTATGTGCAATGTTGTTGTAGTCATCAGCAAATTAGGAAAAGAATAATCTGCCACCCCATTGGCCTTACCATGGAAAGAAGAAACTCAGCCTGGTATAGTGGAAAAATAGTGTATTTGAAGTCAAAGGAACTGGGTTCAAATCCTGGCTACTTACTATCTATGTGCCCATAATCTAGTCACCTAAGTTCCCTAGGTTTTACCTGGAAAGACTTATATGAGCTGATGCTGAGTGAAGTCAGGAGAACATTGTACACAGTAACAGCCACAGTGTGTGATGACTGACTTTGATAGACTTAGCTCTTCTCAGCAATGCAAGGACCTAAAATAATTCCAAAAGATTCATGATGGAAAATGCCATCCACACCCAGAAAAAGAAATATGGAGTCTGAATGCAGATCAAAGCAGACTATTTTCTTTTTATATTTTGTTTTGTTTTATGTTTTTCTTTCTCATGGTTACTCCCATTCATTCTAATTCTTCTATACAATCTGACTAATGTGAAAATATGTTTAATAGGAATATATATGTAGAGCCTATATCCAACTGCGTGCCATATTGGGGAGGGGGAGGGAAGAGAGGTGGAGAAAATTTAAAACTCATGCAAGTGAATGTTGAAAACTAAAAATAAATAAATTATCTTATTAAAAAAAGATCTCTAGGTTTTAGAGTCATCTGTAAAATTAAGTTGTTGAATTGGCTACCAAATCTTGTCATTTCTACACTCACAATGTCTCTCACATATGTCACCTTCTCTCCACTCATACAACCACAACCCCACTTCAGACCCTCATCACCTCTTTCCTGCTCTAGTAAAATAGTTTTCTAACTGGTACTTCTGTCTCAAGTCTCTTCCCACTCCAATCCATCCTCCTTCCAATCTGATGCCAAAGTCATTTTTCTAAAGCATACATCTGACCATGCCACCTGTCTGGTCAGGTAACTCCAGTGGCTCCCTATTCACTCCCAGACCACATATAAACTCCCTTTTAGTACTTAAAGTTCTTCATAACCCGGCCCATTCCTACTTTTTCAGCCTTTTTACACCTTACACTCCACCACCAACTTTACAAATAGCTACATTGGCCTACTTGCTGTCCCTTGTACACAAGACTCCATCCTTCATCTCTGCCCTCCAGTATCTTTACACTGGTTATACTCCCAAATCTGGAACACTCTTCTCTCTCACCTCTGCCTCTTCATTTCTCCAACTTCCTTCAAGACTCAGTTCAATTTTGACCTTCTGCAGGATGCCTTTCCTGGTCCTCCTAATCACTAATTGCTTCTCCTTTCAAATTACCTCTGCATAATCTATATATAACTTGTATATACCTAGACACTTACCAATTGTCTCCCCCATTAGATTGTATGCTTCTTGAGGGTAGGGACTTCCATTTTAGGTTTGGATTTTTTGTTTTGTTTTGTTGGTTGTTGCTATTTTTTCATTTCTTTGTGCCCTCAGCACTTATGTCTCAGAAAGTAAGTGCTTAATAGATGCTTATTTTGGGACTCTGGGGAGAGGAGAGATGGGGAGAAAATTTGGAACTCAGAATCTTGTGGAAGTAAATGTCAAAAACTAAAAATTAATTAATAGAAAAAAGTAAATAATGTAGATTTTTTTTACACGCTTATTGATTGGCTGGTTTCTAATGACCTTTTCAGCTCTGGATCCTCATTATATGAACCTCGACCATAAATTGGCATTAAGAACAACAAGATTCTATCTGCAATATATGTGAAGTGAAGTTACCAGACAGACTTGCAAGTAGGACATGTGTTCTGCATTGTAATTCCCATAGTGGGGATGGATTTCCTCCTATCCAGCCACATTCTCTCTTCATTCACACTCCCCTTTCTGAGAGTGACCAATGGTATACATCACATGGCAGCTTCCTCAGAATGATCAAGCCTATGACTTTGGCCTCAGTAGCAGTATCTTAACTTGGCTTATCAATTTGTCAAATGATAGTGACATATAGATTGAATTTCTGTAAATCAAAATGTGCTTTAAATGATGTCTAAAAACCCATTATATGATAATAGTATTAGTTTTTGTTACTAATAATGTTTAACATTTATGTAGTGTTGTAAGGTTTGTAAAGCACTTTCCATATAGTATATAAAATCATTACTTTTATTGTGAACAGCTAGCATTTCTATAGCATATTTTTATATTCCATGTTTTTATAGAATCTGCTCTGTACCAGACTCTACGATAAGTACCTTTTACAAATATTATCTCATTTGATCCTAGCAACTCTGGGAGGGAGTGCTATTATCTCCATAGATTATCTCCATAAGGCAAACAAAAGTTAAGTGACTTGCCAAGGGTCATATAGCAAGGAAGTACTGTAGGTCACATCTGAACTCAGGTCTTCCTTGCTCCAGGCCCAGCACTCTATCCATTGCACCAGTTCTCGGTATCTCATTTACAAAGTTGGAGGGTACCTTAGAATGCAGTTTTAGGGGGATACAATTAGAGATAGCTTTGGTCCAGTGGTCAGACCACTGGATTTCTAGTCAGAGGATCAGGATACACATCTGGGCTCAGCTGAACTACCCATGGGGCCTTGGACAAGTCATTTTCTGGGCCTCAGTTTATTCATTTCTAAAATGAAGAGGCTGGATTAGATGATCTCTCAGCTTCCTTCTGAGCCTTATTTCTTTTGGGTTTTTGTTTGTTTGTTTGTTTGTTTTGTCTTTCATGGTCCATTCTTTTTTTAATTTTTTTTTTTATTTTTAGTTTGCAACAAACAGTTCTACATAATTTTGAGTTCCAGATTTTCTTCCCTCCCTACCTCCTCCCTCCCCAAGAAGGTATGGAATCCCATATAACTTCCATGTATAACTTGGCATTGAATTAATTTACACACTAGCCAAATTGTGGACAAGAATTATGACCAATGGAATGAATCATGAGAAAGAAGAAACAGAACCAAAAAAAAAACCAGAACCCAACAACAAATACAAAAGAAAGAAAAAAGCGGGGGGG
>JAQQSZ010014906.1:0-11403 GCA_028646595.1 Phalanger gymnotis
TATATCGCAGGACTCATTCTCTTTGGGGCATGGTGTTCTGATGCCTTGTCTCTGGCAATGTACCAGAGGATGCGGTAGTCCAACCATCCCTGAAGGAATGACTCTAACCTGCTATGGATGTTAAGCCTTAAAGGGCCCTAACAGAAATGCAAGGTAATTGTCACTGGAGATTGTTTCATTCTTAGTACTTTCATCTCCAGTGCCCAGAATGGTACCTGAAACAAAAGAGAAGTTTAATAAATCCTTGTTTGCCAATTGCTGATTAATTTGTTTACTAATCCTCCCTTTCAGTATTCGTTGTCCCTAGGATTCTCTGTTCCCAATAGGGTTAGCAATTGGCTTTTTCCTATATAATTTTGGTGGGTCTTGTTGGTTCTGATGGTGGTGTTTTTTTCCTTTAGAAATAGAATGTACTACATAGAAATGTCTATTACATTCTCTTGTCTTTGAATTCACTAGAAAGAAGTTAGGCAATATACAAATACAAAAGTGATGTAGCTCTTATCTGGTAGATACACATTCACACAGCTTAGATATAAATACAGGATTATATTCATAATAAGCACACAGTTATTGAAAACTGGGAGACAGTAATGAAGTGGACTGTGGTTTCCCAGAAGGAAAGGTGAGGAAGGAGGCCAGTCCATATGTAGAGAAGAACCTATACACATAGGTGGAAATGGTTTGTTTGATTAGGAAATAATAAGTAGATCAGTCCAACTCGATTTTAAATTGAGTGAGGGTGAAAAGGAAGTATAATTAGCTTGGAGTGATATGATGGAAATAGATCAAGAGGTTTTTAAATAACAAATAGGAGTCAGAATTGTATCCTGGAAGTAATAGGGGACCACTGGAGCATCTTTAGCAAAGGAGTGCAATGATGAGATTTTAACTTTAGGGCTATTAGTTGGGAAAAAACACGGAGAGTGGATTAGTGAAGGAAGAGACTGCAAGCAGGGATATTAATTAAATGGTGATTGTACTGTTGTAGGGGAAAAATAGTAAGAGGGAATGGCTGCATGAGGGTGGCTGATGGGTGATCAGGGAAAAGGGAACAGATGGAAAAGGTGTTAAAAAGGTAACCTTGGCAACTTAACAGAAAAAAAGGTGAGAGCAAAATCAAGGATTATTCAATGATTACAAGTCTATATGATGGGCAGAAGTGTAGCGCCCTGAGAAGAAATATATAAGTTGCATACTCTTTGACTCAGCCATAGGAATACTAGGTCTGTATCCCAAAGAGATTGTCAAAACGGGAAAAGACTCACATATACAAAAAATATTTATAGCAGTTCTTTAGATGGTGGCAAATAATTGGAAATTGAGGGGATGTCCATCAACTGAGGAATGGCTGAACAAGTTGTGGTATATGAATGGAATGGAAGGCTATTGTTTCATAAAATTAGAAGCAGGTGGATTTCAAAAAAAAAAACCTGGAAAGATATATATGAACTGATACTGAGTGAAGTGAGCAGAGCCAGGAGAACATTTTATACCATAGCAGCAACATAGTGTGATGATCAGCTCTCATAAACTTAGCTCTGCTCAGCAATAAAATGATATAAGGCAATTCCAAGACACATGATGATAAATGTTAACCACATCCAGAGAAAGAACTATGGAGTCTGAAAGTAGATTGAAGAATATGATTTTCCCCTTTGTAGTTTTTTTTTCTTTCTCATGTTTTTTTTTCTTTTTGTTCTGATTCTTCTTTTTTGTCATTTGTATTATTTAATATTTTAGTTTTCAACATTGTTTTCCATGAGATTTTGAGTTACAAATTTTCTCCCCATTTCTACCCTCTCCTCACTCCACGATGCCATAAATTCTGATTGCCCCATTCTCCAGTCAACCATTCCTTCTGTCACCCCACTCCTCCCCATCCCCTTTTGTAGTAGGAAGGCCAAATTTATAATCTCAAATATAATCATGTATATGTTCGAATGGTTCAAAATCACAAGTTATGAGGGATTCTCTAAGTAGAAAGCAACAAAACATTTATTTAGGCCCCACAGCAGCAGATCCACAAACCAGCCTCCCCATTCTGACATCTTGACCAAAAAACTCCAGGCCCAGTAGGCCTGCCTCACAAGAGTAACCAGAAGGCCACAGAAAAACAAGATAGTATTTAGCCAATTCATATTTATTGGCCTCAAGTCCTTGCTCACACTCCTGGGTTCACACAGGTTGGCTCTGCTTCCGCAGCTCCTGCTTCGGCTTTTTTCAGCTTCAGATGTAGTTGTCTCTTCTCGCTTCTCCTGGCAGCTGAGCCTCTGGTGTCCTCCAGCCCTGCCTCAATGACCAGAGAGCATTGTTTCCCAAGTTGGCCCCTCTTAAGTCATTAATCTACACCCACACAGGTTTCACACCTGATAGGGCTTTGGGCCTAGGCTTAGCAATTAACAGCTGAAAGTACTTTCACTCAAAGTAAACAAAAGCCAAACTCCTCAAGTGCTGAGGAGCCCATTTTGCCTTACCGACACACCTTTCCCCTTACTTTCTTGTAGGAGAGGATAGATTTATAAGTCTCATTCCCCATATATCTTATTTTGCAGTTGCATGCAAAATCAACTTTTTTTGAGCATCTGGTTTTAAAACTTTGAATTCCAAATTCTTTCCCCTCTTCTCTTTGCACCCACCCTCCCTAGGAAGGCAAGAAATTCAACATAGTCCACACATGTATCATTATGTTAAACACTTCCACAGTGCCATGTTGTGAAAGGCTAACTATATTTCCTTCCATCATATCCCGTCCTCATTCATTCAGTTTTCTATCTTGAACCTGTCCCTTTTCAAAAGTGTTGATCCCTTAATCCCTTTGATCCCTTAATGTAGAAGCTGCTAGATATGCTGTTATCCTGACTGTGTTTCCACGGTACTCAAATTGTATCTGTATGGCTGCTTGCATTATTTTCTCCTTGACCTGGAAACTCTAGAACGAGGTGACAATATTCCTAGAAGTTTGCTTTTCAGAATCTTTTTCAAGAAGTGATCAGTGGATTCTTTCAATTTCTATTTTGCCCTGTGGCTCTAGAATATCAGGACAGTTTTCCTTCATAATTTCTTGAAAGATGATATCTCGGCTCTTTTTTTGATCATGGCTTTCAGGTAGTCAAACAAACTTTAAATTATCTCTCCTGGATCTATCCTCCAGGTCAGTGGTTTTTCAAATCAGGTATTTCACATTGTCTTCCATTTTTTTCATTCCTTTGGTTTTGTTTTACAATATCTTGATTTCTCATAAAGTCACTAGCTTCCACTTGCTCCAATCTAATTTTTAAGGTGCTATTTTCTTCCGTGGTCTTTTGGAACTTCTTTTCTATTTGGCTAATTCTGCCTTTTAAGGCATTCTTCTCTTTGTTGGCTCTTTGGAGCTCTTTTGCCACTTGGGTTAGTCTATTTTAAGGTGTTATTTTCTTCAGTAATTTTTGGGTCTCCTTTAGCAAGTTGTTGACTTGTTTTTCATGGTTTTCTTGCATCACTATCATTTTTCTTCCCAATTTTTCCTCTACTTCTCTTACTTGCTTTTCCAAATCCTTTTTGAGCTCTTTCAGCCTCAGACTAACTCCTATTTTTCTTAGAGGCTTTGATGTAGGCTCTTTGACTTTGCTGACTTCTTCTGGCTGTATGTTTTGATCATTTTTGTCACCAAAAAAAGATTTTAGAGTCTGTGTCTGAATATGAGCACTTTTTTTGCTGCCTGACCATGTTCCCAGCCATCTACTTGACTTTTGACCTTTTTGTCAGGGCATGACTGCTTGTAGAGTAGAGAGTACTTTGTCCCAAGCTTTAGGGGCTGCACTGCTGTTTTCAGAGCTACTTCTATTCCTCTCACAGCAGCCATCCTCCTCCCCTAAGAACTGCCCACTAGGATTGTATCCCAGATCCAAGCAGGGCAAAGCAAGCCCTGTACTCCTGCTTTGTTCTACTGCTTGATTCCTCCCACCTTGTGAGCCATAGACTCTGGAAGTAGCTGACACTTGAGTGGCACCACCACACCACCTCTGCCAACCCTAGGACTGGAGGCCGGACTCCAGTCTCTCTAACCCTCTCTAGCAATTTACCCACCAACCTCCTCTGTGGTCTTTGGTCTTTATGGGTTGAGAAGTATGGTAACTGCCACAGCTCAGTGATTCATGGCCCTAAGGCCTGCACTCATTGACTCCTGGGCTTGTCTATCCTGCTGCGGCCCATGCTGGGCTGTGCTCTGCTCCCAGCACCATGTGATAGACCCTTCCCAGTGACAACTAGCCCTTCCTGGGCTGGAGACCTGTTTCCCTCTGGTATTTTGTGGGTTCTGCAGCTCTAGAATTTGTTCAGAGCCATTTTTTACAAGTGTTTGGAGGGATTCAGGGGAGAGCTTAAGCAAGTCCCTGCCTTCCAGCCACTGTCTTGGCTCTACTCCTGTTCTGATTATTCTTTCCCAGAATAATTAATTTTATACAGTCTATATCAGATTGCCTGCCATCTTGGGGAGAGGGTAGAGAAAAGATTGCTTGAGAAAGCTGGGGGAGTGACTTGACCTCTGTAGATGGTAGCCAACTGGATACATTAATACAATTGAAAGTAATAAAGTTCAAAGTCACTGTGTGAGTGTGCTAGAAGAAACTGAGTGAAGAGAGTAAACATGCCTGCTTCCTATCCTGGCCCAGTGTTCCCTGGTGTAAAATATGAGAGAAAATACATACAGTAGCAGAGATAGTGGCCATGGATGGAGGGTCTTCAGGAGAGGGCCAAATTTCTGTGATTACAATGAAAAGGAAGGAGCAGGAGACAAAAATGTCTAACATGGAGAGTATTTACTTAAAAATAGAACACGAGGTTCATAGGCAGGGTGAAAACCTAGAGAAAAGTTGGAAAGAAACCTAAAATGGATAAGACTAATGTGGACAGATGTGAAGAAATAAGGAGTGATGGACAGAGATGAGAACTTTGGTTTAGGTTATCTACAACTCAGAATCACAGTGTCAGATTGCTGAGGTTTTGACATCTAGAATCCAAATGAAACACCATGTCAATGGCACTAAAGTCCACACATGTCACTAATAATAGCTTACATTCAGGGGGCAGAGCCATGATGGTGGCTGGAAAGCAGGGACTTGCTTAAGCTCTCTTCCAAATCCCTCCAAACATTTCTAAAACATGGTTCCAAACAAATTCTAGAGCTGCAGAACCCACAAAATACCAGAGGGGGTGGTAATGACTTCTTCAATACCTTCTTCAGTGAGACTGGAGGTGCCAAGCATGTCCCCAGAGCAGTCTTTGTAGACTTGGAGCCTGCAGTAATAGATGAGGTTCAGATTAGCATCTATAAACAGCTATTCCATCTTGAGAAGCTGATCTCTGGCAAGGACGATGCTGCCAACAACTATGCCTGAGGCCATTACACTGCTGGGAAGAAAATACTTGATCTTGTATTGAAGCACATCTGAAAACTGTCAGACCAATGCACAGGGTAACAGGGATTCCTGATATTTCACACCTTTGGAGGCAGCACAGGCTCAGGTTTCACCTCTCTGCCAATGGACAGGCCCCCTGTTGACTATGGCAAGAAGTCCAATCTGGAGTTTGCCATCTACCCAGCCCCACAGATATCCACAGCTGTAGTAGAGCCCTATAACTCCATCCTTACCACTCACACCACGCTGGAGCACTTAGACTGTACCTTCATGGTGGACAATGAAGCAATCTACAACATCTGCTGCCTGAACCTGGACATTGAGTGCCCTATATACACCAACCTCAACCAGCTCATTGGCCAGATTGTTTCCTCCATCACTGCCTCCCTTCACTTTGATGGCACTCTCAATGTAGACCTTACGGAGTTCCAAACCAACCTAGTGCCTTATCCATGAATCCACTTCCCCCTCGTCAACTACTTGTTCATTGTCTCTGCTGAAAAGGCCTATCACGAACAGCTCTCTGTAGCAGAGATGTCCAAAGCCTGCTTTGACCCCTCCAACCAGACGGTAAACTGTCACCTGAATCGTGGCAAGTACATGGCCTGTTGCATGCTGTACTGAGATGATGTGGTACCCAAGCACGTCAATGCCGCTATCGCCACAGTCAAGATGAAGAGAACCATTCAATTTGTAGACTTGTGTCCCACTGGCTTCAAGGTTGGTATCAATTACCAGTCCCCAGCTGTGGTACCTGGTGGAGACCTAGTGAAAGTACAGCAGGCAGTGTACATGTTGAGTAACACAATAGCCATTGCCAAAGCATAGACCCATCTAGATCACAAGTTTGACCTTATGTATGCAAAGAGGGCATTTGTGCACTGATGTGTGGGTGAAGGCATGGAGGAAGGAGAATTCTCAGAGGCTCAGAAAAATTTGGCTGCCTTAGAGAAGGATTATGAGAAAGTAGGCACAGACTCTATAGAGGGTGAAGATGAAAGTGAGGAATTCTAGAAGGCATCCAGCAAACGGTCTCATCTGGTCCATCCATCTTTGGTATATCTCTCTTTTCCTACCACCCCAAAATAAAATCTTTTCTTATTTGCATAAATTACCTCATTTCATGTTCATAACACTGAGAATTAAGTGTTGTGGCTCTTTTTATTTTCAGTAGACAAATAAGTGTAATCAAGCTCAAAGAGTTTAAGTGATTTTCCCTTAGTCAAATAACCCTTAAATATTAAATCTAGATTAATATTCAGGTCTTTCCAGAGACATTGAGAATGAATGAGTTCTGTATACATACACACACATGTATACACATATATGTATATGTATATATGTGTATATACATATATGTAATTTTCCTTTTAAACTGTTGACAAAATTTTGAAGAACAGAAATATTAATTTGCTCTTTTTTTGTCTCAACTTTTCTGATTTGGATAACTATGATATTATGATACAGTGAATGTATTGTGATGTAATACTATGTATCTGTGTATATGTATCCACACACATATCTATGTATGTGTATGTAAGTGTATGTATATATATATATACACACACATATATATATATTTATTTGATATAATAAAAAGTTACTATAGTTTCAAAAGACGAATGTGAATAATTGAAAGAAGCTTAAGACAATTTATGTAAATTATATCATGCAAATGAAATAAAATAAAGACAGAAAAGCAATGCATATAATGACTATAAAAATCTAAAAAGAAAGAAGAAAATCAACCAAGCTTAGCCTTGAAGAATAGCTGAGAAAATTTATCTCCTTTCCTTCTTCACATAAGTAGATGACTACATATGTGGTACATGGTATATGCATAGATACATACATACACACACATACTCTGTTGTGAGTTTATTTCTCCTTTAACTTTTTTTTAATTTTTTGTTACACAGGATGTCTTTAGGGCAGTAGAATGTTGAAGGATAGGTTTGGAAAGGAAGGTGAGGTAAAAACAAAGAAACCAATAATTCAAAATAACTGAATACAATTATGATCTTCTATTCATATTTTATTGTGAAGATAGTGTTTGAAAAAAATTACAAACAGGGGTAGAAAATTAGATTGAATCATACTGCCATATTCCAGTAAACTATCTAAATAATTTACAACCTATAACATATCATTACATTATTGAAATAATGGATGGAACCCCTTATTGTACTTTCTATCCATTTGGAATGAAGTAGGGAAGGCTAAGAAAGCCCCATATTCTTACATACCGATACTATCCTAAGAATCTTCAAATCTAGTAGTATATTCTAGGTTTTCTTTTAACATGTTTCAACAGGATAACTGAATTTCAGTTTCTAGTGGCAGAGGCTTATTTATATGCATAATTAACTGTGCTTTCAAATATGTTATGCAAATAAGCTAGCGTGAAGATAATGCAATAGTATGCTTCAAGGCTGAATTACTCACCTGTGTAAAAATTCCTTCTTATTTTCCCTAATCCATGTCATTATTTTATAATTATATATATGGATTACTTGGATTTCTATCTCTTGTGAAATATCTAAAGATTATTAAGTCCAAACTTCAATCATGCAGAACTATGGACTAATATTTTAGTAACAGAACACATCATGCAAATGTCTTCATGTATTTTCATGTATTTTATTAAAATGCCTATAGATAACAAGAGAATACCACTTACTACCTTTTAGAAAGGAGATACATGATGTGAACCTGATAAATAGGGTAGACCTTTTTAATCACCTATGCTGTCCACTAAAATCTGTTGCCTTCCTGACACATTTCTTCTAGCAGAATGAAAAAAAAAAAACCTAGGAAACATTTCTCCACTAAATTCGGCATTGTCCACAAATTTTACATGAAATTTTCACCTATGTCTTACCTCATAAATAGAATTTTTTTTCTTATTCACTGGCAGCTTCCGCCATTTATTGACAGCACGCTGACTTAATAGAGCCGCTGGGGCTTGCCCATGGTGCTCTTAATGTATAAGGCCCTCAGGTTTTGCCAGTTTTTCTTCAGCAGAGAAACCAGGAAATTGACGGCCAAATGGATGTTGTAGATGAGCTCGTCTTCAGTCATCTACACGTGGCCGACGGCCACCGCCAGACACAGCACCTTCTTCATCTGGAACTTGATGGTGGATTTAACTTCGTCAACCTTTGCCACCATATTCTCATTGTGGGTGAGCAGAGAGAAACTTGCTGGCTTTGTTCAGACCGGGGCCCAGGATTCGAGGGATTTGCTTGATCAAGGACTCGGAGGCCAAAAAAGGCGTCATACTTCTTAGCCAGCTTCTTGACCAATTTCTTGTTCTTATTTAACTTCTTTACTTAAACTTATTTAACTTATTTAACTTCTTCAAATCTCCATGTGGGGGATCTCTACAGCCTTGGCTTCATCGCAGTGCTGCTGGTCCCCCAGCACACACACAGAAAACTTGGGTCGGAGGGTGGATTTGAGCCTGACGGTGCCAGAGAAACGTTTGTCCTTTTGGGGGTCGTAGTTCTTCAGACTGACCTGCAGCTCCACGGTTTCCAAAAACTTTCTCCGTTTGCGCTGGGTTCCATGCAGGACCTCCCGCACGGCCTCGTAGAGTGTGTCCCGAGAGACTTTGCTGCTCATAGCGGCCTACCTGGTCACAAGCCGGGAAAGAAACAAAGTCTCGTTGCCAGCGTTCAAGTATTATCTCAGATCTCGCGAGAGCTCCCTGTAGCTTTTAGCTGTACCTGCCCCCAACAATCCATAAAGAGAATTTTTAAAGAGGACAGGGGAGTGAAAAATAAAAGGATAAAAGAAAGAAGCCAGGATGTAAGTTTTTAAAAATCAGATGAGTTAGGAAGTATCCTTGTCTCCTTCCCATTTAGACCTGTGATTTTACTAGAAGCAGACTCTCAGTGAGGAAATTTCTCCTGCTAAAAAGCAGGTCAATCATCATTCACTCTCAGGTTACAGATTCAGAAAATTCTCTGTGGACACGGAGAGGTGATGGCACTTGCCCATAGTCACATAGAGTACACTTTCGTGGAAGGGCATGAACCAGGTTTTTTTCTTGAAACTCTACCCATTATGTAAAACTCCCTCTGTGAGTATGTGTGCTATTGCTCAGAGACCCACCATTTATCTTGGCCCAGAAGGAGCAGGAAATACCTGCTATTTCAGGTTATTTGGCATATGATCTTTTTAGGACAGTTCGTAGTAGTTTGGCAGATTTTGATTTTATGTTCAGTCCTCCTGAGAACTAGTAAATATGAAGTTGGTGACATACTGATAGCTGCATAGTCAGAAAAAAATTGAGCTTAATTTTTTACTCAGATACTAATTAGCTGTGTGCCCTTAAGCAAATTGCTTATCGTCTCTCAGCCCTAATTTCTTCAACTGTAGAAATGGGACTACTGAAAGTAACTTTCTCCAAGGGTTGGTGTCAGAATAAAATGAAATCATATTGGTAAACCACTTTGTAAACCCTAGAGTATTCTCTTCTCTCTGTTTGGATCATATACGTGCATATAATATGTATTTATTAAGCCATTACATAAATGCAATATATGTATGTACATGTATATCAAATATATGTAAATATGTATACATATGCATGTAAATATACCTGTATAATGACAATTTTAGATAATCATATATTTAGGGCTAAAAGGGAACTCAACAGATATCTAGTACAACTTCTTCATTTTAATGATGGACAAATTGAGGCCCAGAGAAATGAAATTACTTTCTAAATGTCATATAGGTTGTAAATGTAAGAGGCAAGGTATAATACAAAAAGTATGAGATTGAACAAATTCTAGAACTGCAGAACACACAAAATAGCAGAGGGAAGCAGGGATCCAGCCCAGGACAGCCTGGATGGTTGCTGGGTGAGGTCTATCGTGCACTGAGCTTGGAGGGGAGTGGAGCCAAGCAGAGCCCAGTGTGGGCGGTGCAGACCAACTACACCAGGAGCCAGGCGGAGCATGCCCTAGAGCCCTGAATCAGTGAGCTGTGGCAATTGCCAGATTTCTCAACCCACAAACAACAAAGACAACAGAGAAGGTTAGTGGGAAAAGCTGCTGGGGACAGAGTGAAAGAAGAAGTTCGCAGTCCAGCCACCACCTTGGGGGCAGCTGAGGTGGGGCAGCTACAGAACTACAGCTGCAGTTGTTTCTGGCCCCAGGCCTGCCTGGTGAGAGGAATTAAGTGGCAGAGCAGAGCAGGAGTGCAGAACCTGCTGTAGATCTAAGTCCACATTGGGTTGGGGGTTCTTGGGAAAGGCGGAGTGCTGGTGTGGCAGCACATCCCCTCAAGCTTGGAACATAGTACTCTTTACTCCACAAACAGTCATGCCCTGCTGAAAAACTCAAGGGTCAAGTAAGTTGGCTGGGAACATGGCCAGGCAGCAAAAACACACCCAGATTCAGTCTCAGACTTTGGAATCTTTTTTTGGTGACAAAGAAGACCAAAAGATACAGGCAGAAGAAGTCAACAAAGTCAAAGAGCCCACAACAAAAGCCTCCAAGAAAAACATGAACTGGTCTCAGGCCATGGAAGAGCTTGAAAAGGATTTGGCAAAGCAAGTTAGAGAAGTAGAGGAAAAATTGGGAAGAAAATTAGAGTGATGCTGGAAAACCATGAAAAACAAGTCAATGACTTGCTAAAGGAGATGCCCAAAAAATACTGAAAAATATACTGAAGAAAACAATACCTTAAAAAATAGACTAACTCAAATGGCAAAAGAGCTCCAAAAAGCCAATGAGGAGAAGAATGCCTTAAAAGGCAGAATTAGCCAAATGGAAAAGGAAGTCCAAAAGACCACTGAAGAAAATACTACCTTAAAAATTAGATTGGAGCAAGCAGAAGCTAGTGACTTGAAGAGAAATCAAGATATTAGAAAACAGAACCAAAGGAATGAAAAAATTGAAGACAATGTGAAATATCTCATTGGAAAAACCACTGACCTGGAAAATAGATCCAGGAGAGATAATTTAAAAATTATTGGACTGCCTGAAAGCCA
>JAQQSZ010014907.1:0-11403 GCA_028646595.1 Phalanger gymnotis
GAGGGCAGACTGGGGAACAGGGCAACCAGAGTGTATGCCATCTTGGAATGGGGGGGGGGTGGAAATGGGGAGAAAATCTGTAACTCAAACATATGTGAAAATCAATGCTGAAAACTAAACATATTAAAAATAAATTAAAAAAAAAAGAAATACTGACTCATACAGGAAGAATGCAAGAAGACACCAGCCAATCAATAAACATTAAGTACCAACTATGTGTTTGGCACTGTATTAAGCACTGGGGGTACAAAAGAGACTGTCTCTGCCCTCAAGGAGCTCACAATCTAATGAGGAGACAATGAGTAAGTAAATATGTACGAATAAGCTATGTACAGTATAAATACGAAATAATAGAAGGAAGGCACTAGAATAAGAGGGTTTGGAGGAGGTTCCTGGGATTTTAGTTGGGATTTAAAACAAGCCAGGGAAGCGGGCAGGTGAAGATGAGGACAAAGAGCATTCCAGGGCAAGGAGATAATGACCAAAACGGAGAGATAGAGTGACTTGTTTTGGGGACCAAAAAGAAGCCAATGTCACTGGATCAAAGAGTATGTGGTAAGGAGAAGACAGGAAAGCAGCAGGGTGGGGTGGAGAGAGAGAATCAGTTTATGAAGGGCTTTGAATGCTAATCATAGGAATTTGTCTCTGATCCTGGAGGCAATAATGAGCCACTGGATTTCAGTGAGTATGAATAAATGATTTTCAGTCTGTCTCTGTCTCCTGGCTCATTCCTTAAATGGTCATGTTTCTCTCATCCTCAAAAAACTGTCACTCTCTCTTTCCATCCACTGTTAGCCATTGTCTTATAACTCTTTCACCTTTTATAGATAAACTTCTTGAGTTTATCATAGATGCTTCCAATTCTTCTCCTTTTACTCTCTTCTTAACCCCTTACAATCTGACTTCCAACATAGGGGCAGCTAGGTGATACAATGTTAGAGTCCTGAAGACTTGAATTCAAATATGACCTCAGATACTTTCAATGTGCATGACCTTGGAAAACTCACTCAATCTCTATTTGCTTAAGTTTTCTTATCTGTAAAATGGGAATAATTAAGAGCACTCATCCCAAAGGTTTATTTTGAGGATCAAATGAGGTAACAAATATGAAGCACTTAGCACAGTTTTAGTTGGCACATAGTAAGCTCTATTAAAATGTTGGTCATTATTATTATCATTGATGGAATTGTTCCCTGCAAAGTTATCAGTGATCTCTTAGTTGCCAAATATAATGACTTCTCCATCCATTCACTTTGCCACTATACTCAAGGATATTGGGCCCAGTGATAAAACTGCACAGGTAGCTACCCTTACTTGGACAACTTTATCAAGATAATATACCAGATAGCCTACAAATTTTAGGACCATTCACATTTTAGTGAGGCAGACAAAAGAAGCAGGAGTCTCTTACCAATGCAGAAGCCTATGTCAAATAGAGAACAGCTAGGTTGCACAGTGGATAGAGAATCAGGCCTGAAGTTAGAAATATTTATCTTCATGAGTTCAAAACTAGTATTAGACATTTTTTAGCTGCTTGACTCTGGATAAGTCATTTATTCTCCATTTGCCTCAGTTTCCTCATCTATAAAATGAGCTGGAGGATGAAATGGCAAATACTCCAAGAAAAAACCCAAATGGGATTATGGAGAGTTGAACAGAAGTGAAAAATGACTGAAAAACAACAACAAATATTAAATAGTCCTTGGAAACCTTTGACTACATAATTTTAAAGTCATACAAGACCCAACATAGGGGTCGTGCTAGGATTCTTTTGAATTTATTAGACATGGTCATTCCTTGATGATTCATTGTGACTCAGTGGATAGAGCTTGGGAACTGAAGTAGAGTAATCTTGGATTTAAAGAGTGGCACTTTTTAGATGTGTGTCTCTGGGCAAGTCACATTGTTACTGAAACTCAGCTGTGATTGATAATAGCACCTATGTAATAGTCATTGTGAGGAACAAAAGAGGTAAAGGTGTATAAAGTGCTTTGAAATCTTAAAGGGTTCCATAAAGGAGAGTTATCATATATCTCATTGGTCTCTTAAAAATGGTTTGGATTTGGATTCTTAAGACACCAAATTCAAATTCCAACCCTTCTACTTGCTACCTTTATGAGACTGGGTAAATCTCCTAAACTTTCTAGGCCTCAGTTTCCTCAAATGTAAACCTAAGTAGTTGAACTAAATGGTCCCTAAGATCCTTTTCACCTCCATATCCATGCTCTTATGGTCTTTAGGAAGCCTGATCTAATAGTCCAAATCCATGTTCACAGGGACACAATAATAAAAGGCATGATGTCATCATTATTGTATTCACATATCCTTTCAGTATGGGGAGGCCACAGTGAAAACCAGATGTTGGCCAAGCCCTTCCACATTTCTTATATTTAAGCAAAAGACCATTATCCTTAAAAATAATAAAAGTAGAATCAGAATCTCATCTAAATATAGGTCTTTGAAGGCTGGATAATAGATGCTGGTGTCTGCACATAGGCCTAAAGGATTATAATATAGCATATTTAATATAAAATAAAGTAATAATATAATATCCTGCAAATCTTTTAGACTATAAGCTTCTTGAAGGAAGCCATCTGTCTTAAATGCTGATGCATTTTCTTCTATATCTAGTACAATGCTTTGAGGAGAACAGATGTTTTTTTCTGTAATCATGACAATTTGATTTCCTGATCTAATATATCTTTAGAAAAAATCGTCTAGGTTCTTTTTTTTTTAATTTGCTTGTTTTACCCATAGCATAAGCATTGTACTTTTGTTACCTTTTTATATCCTCAAGATCTTTGACTAAAGAGTATTGAATTTAACAGGTCTTAAAAGTGCCCAATATTTCTTGTAACGTTCAAAGAATTTAAATCTGAAATATAGCATGCATGAAATGAAAAAGAAACTCAAGAAAATAAATAAAGAAAAGAAGCTGTCACTCATGAAACCCTCTCTGGCAGGTTCTGATTTTTTGCTCCATACTTTCTGATGGTGTCTCCCCATTCAACACTTGCAAGAGCTTCAACTGATTACTAAAATTTTGGATGCAATGTAAAGATGGATCACCGGCTGTTCCACAAAAAAAAAAAATCCTTGAAAGGATTTTTCAGTCCTGAATGTTTTGTCCCAAGGTTAGAAACATCTTTTCCTTGCCTAGTAGTGACAGATATTCCACCACTGGACAGCTCATTAGTTATTTGATGAAGTAAGGTCAGTAACAAGTAGAACCAGAATTTCACTTTTTTCTCCCAATTGTTCATGATCCCTCCATTAGAGACCAATGGTTATGGTAAACGAAAATAATACAAAAATAAATAAATGTTCTCTTTAGGCATTTAAACCCATTAAGGGTCAAAGGACCATCTCTTTGATAAAGTATTGTGTCATATCTAGTAGTGAATGTCTAAATCCTGCAATCTCTAACCTTTGTCACCTACAAAATTAGTAGTTCTTTAGCATAGAAAGAGGTTCACTACTATAGGAAATATAATTTCTATCTCTGTGCCTGTGCCCTGCAATAAGGCTAAGCCATGGGGTGCTTGAACAAAATGTCTGCTCACAGGCCTAACAATCTGAACAAGGGCTTTGGATGTAAAGCCTTTAAGCTCTATCATTGATGCTCCTGCTGGCTTTTAGTGACCTCAGCAGCCCAATTCATAAAACAGAGATAAATATACTTACTTAACAGGGGTTTTGTAAGAAATTTTTAGTTATTTCTTGGAAAGTACTAAGAGTTTGCATAGATACTTGAATCTCCCATTGGGATTTTTACAGGGACTTGAATGTCCTATGGAGATTATTATAAAGATTTAAGCTTCCAGTAGATGTTTCAATGCCAGTTAGAAATTCTGACTACATATGTTAACATGAAGAGCATGAAAGATTTATTTTTTTTTTAATTTTACAAATGAAAATCTGTAAAAACATAAAACCAAAAGTCTTCAAGTAGGAAATAAAATGGAGTTATAAAGGAAAGGTAAAACTATATGTATAGTAGAAGAGTATAGTAATCCCTAATACCAAAGTCAAAAAATAATTCAAAGAATAATTCTAGCATGACAATATAAACAAATTATGATGGCATGACTTTAGGAGAGGGCTTAAAAATTTTGGGCACTGAGTAACCAAGGTGCATAGGAATATCATTTTAGTTCAACCCAGTCTGATTCTTCTTGTTCATGTGCTATGGTATTTTTTACCCAAAACTTAAAAGAAGGAATGTTGCTCCTTAGGCTGGTGGCATTCAGTTTAATCATCAGTGGTACCTACCTGATAGAGGTTGAGAAATTTGGGGAGGAAACAGATGTATCGCCCACTGCCATAATTCTTATGTTAAGCAATCCCATTCAAAATTGTTGGGGACCAGCATTCTAAGCATCTGTCAGGTATTGACTAATTGAACATTAGAGTACCTAGAAGCTGAACTCCACAAAATAAAGAAACAATCTTGCTTGAGAGAAATTTATTTACTGTGAACAATCAAGTATAAGGACTGCCAGGGGAAATTATTGATTCAGCAATATATATACAAATACAGTATGAGTTGAAAACTTTCAAGTACATGTATTTTGATGGGAAATTGTCATTCTATATAATGGAAATAGAATGCTTAATAAAAACCTAAAAGCATGAGAAACAATTGATCCTGAAAAGAAGATGGAGATGAATTAAAAATCAACACTTCTCTTGGACCCAGTGGGACTTGCCTTGAAATAAAACCATGTTGACTTACCTAATCCTAACTGTGATACATAAAAGAAAGAAAAGGAAAAATCAATTTGTCCTTTCCCCATCAAAAAAAAAAAACAATCTATCTGCTTTTGCTTCTGAAATTAGAGGAGTAGAAGAGTCCTCATGCTAACCACTTCTTCTTTAAAGGAGGAGATAAACCAAGACAGAGAGCAAGGAGAAGCATGGAAAACAATTTGATGCTCTCTTGGCCAACCAGCAAAAGGGAAGGGAGTAAAAAAAGGCTCTAAAAGACCTGCATCTTGAAGCTGCAACTACTACTGGTTAAGTCAGTTCACATAATCCCTGTGTAACCACAGTCCCAGCACTCTATCCATTGTGACATCTAGCTGCCTCTAAGGGCCAGGGAGGGTTGATAAAGTGTAAGAAGACTGGAGTGGCAAGAAGGGGTCAAATTATGGAGAACTTTTAAAGTCCAAGAAAGGATTACATATTTCATCTTGGATAAATAGGGAGATAACCAGAGATAATGGAATAGTGAGGTGACATGGTCAGACTTGTGTTTTGAGAAGATCAATATGCCAGTTCAGGAAAGAGCTTAGTGCTAGATAGATAAGTCTGAGAATCATCTGCATATATGGTAGTTGGATCCATGGGAGCTGATGAGGTTACCAAGTGAAAGAAAGGAAGAAGGGGGCCTGAGGCAGAACCTCAGGGGATACTCACAGTTAATGAACATAACATGATGTTGATCCAACAAAGGAGAATGAGAAAGAGCAGTCAGAAAGTTAAGAAAACAGGAAGAGAGCAATGTTATGAAAATATAGAGAGAAAATGAATTAAGGAAAAGAGGAGTGATCAAAAGTATCAAAGTTTGTGGAGAGGTCAAGGATGATGACTTAGAAATGACCATTATATTTGGCAATTAAGAGATCCTTGATGACTTTGAAGGGAGAAGTTTTAGTGGAATGATGAGAGAGGAATCCAAATTCTATAGTGTTAAGAAGAGAGTATGAGGAAAAGTAATGGACAAGCACAAGCCACATCAGATGTCACACTCACTGACCCATTTCTTTGTGAACTTTTTTATGTGCTTGTAATATTAATGGAATATGAAGCTCTGTCTTGTCCATTAAATAGGCCTATGTGACCCCATGTGTGCAATCACAGCTGTGATACAGCCTAAGCCACATAGAGACCAGTGGGGCAAAAACTTGCCTAAGTAGGAGCTTGCTTAGGGTGAGGCTTGCTTGTAGGAAGGCTTTTACACTTTTTAATACTAAACTTATTAGGCACTGAATCATGAGGGTTGTGATGCCTTCTGGATCTGAGTCTATTAGCAAAAAATATATATTCTGAGTTGAGGTTTATCTTTGAAGGTTTGCTCATGGGAAGGACCTTTTGAACCCTTGGATGGAACTCTGAGTAGCTGTTTATATACCCTATCCTGCCCCTTGACTACTCAGTTGTTAGTGCTCCCTCAAACTAATGCTGTATGTAGGTGGTTATATTACTTTGTTCAGACAGTTGGAACCCCATCTGTTGAATCTCTGTGCTAATTTCTCTGCTTGTATTTTCTACTTATCTGTAATTAAAGTAAGATTGTTGACCCCTTTAAAAGTTCCTTTTCCTTTAGAAAAGCAGACCAAAGAACCTGTGTTGTTAGGACATCTTGGGTGTGCCAGGGTGCTTGCTGTTACAGTGCTATGTATAAATTCTGAATATATAGTACATACACATAAAAATTAATGCATATACACATATGTGTATGCATGTATGCATGCCACTCCTCCTGTTATAAAGTAAGCTCCTTAAGGTTTCATTTTTGTCTTTATGTTTCCAATACTTAAGGTAGTGCTTGTCTCTAGAAGGCACTTAACAAATGCTTGTTGGTTGTTTGATTGATGGCAACATATTTTTCTTATTATTCCTTAATAGAAAATTTAAATTATACCCTAAATTTCAACTCCTAGATCCAAAATAAATTTATTGGTGCCTCATAGATGATACCATTATAGAAAGACTGAAAGAATTCCAATTAAAAGTAGGAAAAGTATTATTACGAGGAAGAAAAAACTCTTCAGCTAGCCCTGGAAGAAAGTGACAGATTGAATTTAGTAGCATAAAGTGGGAGTAAAAAATGTATACAAGTAATATTGTTTGAAATATTAAATCATATACACCATAAGTATAAATATTAAACCTTTATTTAACTTAAAACTCTATGTAATATGTGTGTATGAGATGAATGAGGGAATGAAAGCAAAACACTTATTAAGTATTTACTATGTACATGGCATTTTGCTAGGTTTATGGGACAGAAATAGAAAATCAAGATGTTTCCTGATTTCGAGAAGCTCATATTCTAATGGAAGAAAGCAATGAAAATAGAAGAATTCCATCACAATTGGACGGGAAAGCTTTATGGTCATAACAGGCAATCCAGAATAGGGTTTTACAACTAGTCATTCAGTACCAATAGATAAACTAGCACAGTTTCCTTCTCACAACTTTCTCACTCTATAATGTTCACAATCTTGTCTCCTTTCCTATGCCATATAAGCTCCCGTAGATTCAATGATCATTTGTTTAAGAATAACTTTTGTACCTATATATCTAGCTTATTGAGTTTTTTTTTTGAATTCTGATTCTGAATCACCAACTGTCTACTGGATACCCTTAATCAAATTTCCTACAACTCACTTCTCTTCTAAACTTTCCTATTTCTGTTGAAGGCCCTTCCATCTTTCTAGTTATCCATATTTACAAACTCAGAGTCATCCTTCACTCTTTTCTCTCCTTCACCCTCCATGTCCAGGTAGTTATCAAGGCATATTGATTCTTCCTTTACAACATCTCTCTTATTCTTTTACAACACTTTCTCCCCTCACATGAGAATGAAGGAAATAAACAATTATTAAGTGCCTACTGTGTGCCAAGTACTTTACAAATAATATCTCACTTGATCCTCACAAAACAATAATATCTATCATCTGAGGTAGGTGTTTTTATCCCCATTTTACAGGTGAGGAAACTGAGGCAGAAATAAGCAATTTATCTGCTCAGAAGTATAAATGTTTCCCATTTGCCTCTAGAACTAAAAATACCTCCCCTTCAAAAAAGAACTTATTGGCCTCTTCAATGCCTTGATGATTTCTAGTCCACATTTTCAAGTTCATTGATCCTTACTCTCCACATATTCAATGTTATAGCCAAATGGCCAATTTGATATTCATTGGAAACAATACTCTATCTCCTATCTCCTTATCTTTTTACCTGTTGTCCTTATGTATGCAACGTACTTTCTCCTCACCTTAATCTGTAGAATCAAGAATCCCTAGCTTTCTTCAAGATTCTTATCAAGTGCCATGTCATACACAAGGCATAACCTGATCCTCCCCAAATTAAGCCAAAATAACAAGTCCACAATCATTTATTATTTGGTATGTGCTAGGCACTGTGCTGTGCTAATATTACAAGTATAAGCAAAAATAAAATTTCTGCCCTCAATGAACTTACACTGTAATAAGAAACTTTAACACAGAAGATGTAGGTGAAAGGGGGGAAAAGGGAGAATACACAGATGGCATAAATTGTAGAGAAAGTCTGACAGGTCAGGAATTGAACTTGGAAAGATGAAGGCATGGTTGGCCTGGGCCCTTTCCTTAAAACAGAGGTTCTGGAAGATAGCAGCCAATTAATAGACTAGGTTCCAGGGGCAGAAAGCTCTTCTACTGTAAGAATCCCAGAGCTGAAGTGAACTTCTAGAATAAAGTTACTTCTATGGCATGGTGGAGAATGTTTGGTAAGTTGAGAGTAGAGCCTAGAAAGGAACAAAAATTATTTTGTATTTATTTACTTGTTTATATTGTACTCCATATACCCTACCATACAATATAGGCTCCTTGAAGTCAAGGATTATTTAATTTTTGTTCTTGTATCCTGAAACACTTATAACTGTCCCTGGTCATTAGTTGGGCACTTGATAAATGGTTGTTGAATTAAAAAATGTCTCAAATGTATAGTTCACTTCTTTGCTCACCCCCTTCTAGACTGTGTCCCACACATATTCCAAAGAGTCTGAAGATATAATGAAGAGCAGATTAGTATCTTAGGATCATGGTATCTTACGCTTATAGATTTAGATCTATAATGAACTTCACATGCCACTCTAGCTCAATATCCTCATTTGGAATATGATGAAAATGAAGCAAATGGAGGTTGTGAGTTACTCAAAGCTATACAAGTTACACAAAGCAGTGGAGACAGTAGGTGAACTTGGGCCTTCCCACTTTGGAACCCAAACCTTTTTTGCTGCACCACAAAAATTTGGAAAACTCTGCTTTTAGTACATTAATAAATAGGTCTGCCTGAGGTAGAAATTATGCCCAAATTATTGCTAAGGGAAACTTGGGCAAAAGCAAGGATTCTCAAGTTTAATTGACAATAGTCAATGGATGAGGACAGATTATACTAAAGGAAGTTGGTGTATAGAAATGGTCAAAAATATTAATGGAAAGCAAATAATTAACAGTATGGTAGTAATAGGGAAGAGAAATGAGACTGATAGTTGACATTTATATAGTGTTTTAGAGATGGCAAAGCACTTTATAGCAAAAAATCTTACTGATTGCTGTCAATCTCTTGTTATTTTAGATAGTATTTATTCAAGAGGCTGAATGGGTAGAGAAAGATGATAAGCATGAAAAGAAGTGCCATAGTCAAGTTCTTTCTTGTATATGCCAGTCAGAAAATATTTAAATATTTCCATTAACCATATTATTTTAATCACTTCCTCTTTAATCCTCATAAAAGGAATAAGCATCACATTAAGTTCCTGAGAACTTGAGGTTAAAAAAAATATATACTACCATCACATTGGCACCCACAGATACCTATAGACCTTTGCAGTCTTATATCTCAAATTACAATAACCAAAATGCATTATATATCATGTTGATTTGTATTAATAATAATTAAATTATATATAATATTTGGTTTACACAACGTAATTTGAGGTAAGTGCTATAATTCCCATTTTATAGATGAGTAGACTGAGACTAATAGTGGTTAAGTTACTTGCCTATAGTAGGTGATAACAGTGTGATTTGAAAAATTAATTCATGATGAAGATGAGATTTAAACATAGCTTCTAATTGGCACCACGTCCAATTACACTTCCATTATGTCATATACTTTAGATAGAATTCTTTCATCAGCATTAGGTAAAGTAAAATTTTCTATAGAATAATTTTTAAAATGGATGTTTACAAAGAATTCAGAATGTATTAGGTTATTAACATTCTACAATAACTCAATCCATTCATTCCCATTGTTATGGCCTTAATCAACACTCCCAATCTCTTTCACAATCAATTGTGTGTTAGCTTTATCACACATCTCCCTGCTTCACTGTTCTTCCTGTTCCTAGAGAAAAGCTATCCTAAGTAAATTGGTAGGCAACTCTGTTCAGGTTAATTCACTGTGGTCCAAAATTGGCAAAACATTGCAGGTACATTCTATAGGGCATCTTGGTTTTGAGTATAAAAGGAACTTGTATATTCCATTATGGTCTCTCCCCCTGCCTGAGCAAGAAATTTCTGTGACTTAGGGGTGAGGAGTAGGGTCGGTGGTCTCATTGAGCTCTTAAAGAAATCCCTATACATTGTATAATAGCTGGTTGTTTCTGGAGTTAGTGAATGATCCCATGGTACCCATTATATGACAAAGGTCACTGTGGTTTAAAATGAGGAAGTGTCTGAGGGTAGGAGAGGAAAGAAATGTGTTTGAGAAGTTGTCCTTGGGCCAGAATCCCTCAGAGTCCTTTCTCCATCCTGGTAAAATATTTTTTGCTTTAGGAGCAGGTGATTCATTCCTATAAAGTCAGGTCTATTAGCACTTCTTCTGACCTGTCAATGTTCCACTGGACACCAAAGGTAGAAAATATATTCAGTGCTCCCAAGAAATGGATCATTTCCATTTTTATCTGGATCTCCTTGCCCCTGCCAAAAAGTTCATACATGAAAAGATCAATATGTTGAGGTCATAGGGGTCAAAGTTGATAATTTATATCACCCTCATCCTCATTGCAGCAATGAGGATGTTCCCAGATCCAACTTAACTTTTACTTCATGCCAAAGCTGCTTTCCACCTATACAATAAATGAAAAATTTTCAATCTTTCTACTGTTTTAAGAAACAAATGTTAATAAATTGCAATAATTCTCACTGTAGATATGCCCTGCTCAACTCCTTTGACCAGCCTTCTTCAGCACAGGTTTTTAAAGTTTTTTTTTTGTTAAATTCTTATAATTACAAATACATTATTTTATTTGTTTCTCTACCTACCTAGAATACTAGCTTTGGAATTGAAAGGCTTAGGTTCGAATAACAACTCTGTTAATACTATGAAATTCTCTATAAATCTTTTTTTAATTATTATTTTTTTTAATTTTTAGGTTACAACACTCAGTTTCACATGATTTTGAGTTCCAGATTTTCTTTCCCCTCTCCTTTCCAAGATGGCATGGAATCTGATATATCTTCTACATATAGATTTATCAGAGACACTAGCTATAAAGATTTTCTCCCAATTTTCTGCTTCCCTCCTAATCTTTGTTGAATTGGCTTTTTTTTTATACAAAAAACATTTCGAGGGCAGAGCCAAGATGGCGGCTGGGAAGCAGTGACTGGCGTGAGCTCCCCACCAAAT
>JAQQSZ010014908.1:0-11403 GCA_028646595.1 Phalanger gymnotis
TAGACAGAGGGCACAGGGTAAGTTGAAAATGAAGGGATGCTATCTAAAAACTACAATTAAGGGGTGAGAGAGGAAGGGAAGAGAATGGGAGACGTAGAATGGGGAAAATTATCTCACATAAAAAAGGAAGAATAGGCTTTTACAGTAGAGGGGAAGAGAGAGGAGGTGAGAGGGAAGAAGTAAACATTACTCTTATTGGAACTGAATTAAGGAAGGAGTGACATACAAATTCAATAGGGTATGGAAATCTACCTTACTCTATATGAAAGTAGGGGTAAGGGGATAAGAAAGGGGGGGGGGGTGATAGAAAGGAAGCAGATTGGGCAATCAGAAGCAAACAGTTTTGAAGATGGACGGGGTGAAAGAGAGAATAGAATCAATGAGGGGCTGAAGAAGATGGAGGGAAATGTAGTTCCTCTTTCACATGACTCTTATGGAAGTGTTTTGCATGACTCCACATGTATAACCTATATCAAATTGCTTGCCTTCTAAATGAGGGTGGATGGAGAAGGAGGAAGGGACAGAATTTGGAACTGAAAGCTTTAAAAATGAACATTAAAAACTGTTTTTACATGCACCTAGATAAAAGATATACAGGCAATGGGATGTAGAAATCAATCTTGCCAGACAGGAAAATAGAAGGGGAAAGATTTAAGAGAAGGGGGATGGGGTGACAGAAAAGAGGGCATACTGGGGGAAGGGGTAATCACAAAGCACACCACATTGGGGTGGTGTAGGTGAGAGAAATTTGAACTCAAAATCTTGTGAACATGAATGTTGAAAACTAAAATTAATTAAAATTATCCATTCCATTTCACTGATCTACCACTCTATTTCTTTGCCAGTACCAGATATTTTTGATGGTTAGCATATTATAATATAGCCTGAGACATGGTAAGGCTAGAGCATGTCAAAAAAAAAATGACTTAACAACCACCACTGCCACCTCCAGTAGTTTATCTATTTTATTTTATTTTTCCCATAAAAACATCTCCTGGTTTTATTTATTATTTCAGTGGCCTTACTTTCAATTTTTTTAATCTTTCTTTTGATTTTCAGGATTTCCAAATTGATGTTCAGTTGGGGATTTTTAATTTTTTTTCTAGTTTTTTTGTAGTTACACTCCCAATTCATTGTCTTTTTCTATTTTATTGATTTAAGAATTTAGAGATGTAAAATTTCCCCAAAGTACTGCTTTAGCTACATCCCATAAATTTAGTTATGTTGTCTCACTGTTATCACTCTCTTTGATGAAATTATTGAGAATTTCTATGATTAGTCTGTTGACCCATTCATTCTTTCAGATTAAATTATTCAGTTTCCAATTAATTTTGAATACATGTTTCCATGACCTTTATTGAATATAAATTTTATTTCATTGTGATCTGAAAAGAATGCATTTGTATTTTTCCTTTTCTGCACATGGTTGAGAGATTTTTATGATCAATTTTTGTGCAGGTACCATGACCTGCATAGAAAAAAGGTCTATTCTTTTCTATTCCCATTCAATTCTCCCCAGATGTCCATCCTATCTAACTATACCAAAATTCTATTCATCCCCTTAACTTCTTTATTACTTTTTTGGTTAGATTTATCTAGCTCTGAGAGGGAAAAGGATCTGAGAATTTCCTGTAAAGAACTCATAAATGAATCCATCAAAGCTATTGAGATCATTGAGTAAAATAGCTTAGAGGGAAAAGAGAAGAAGTCCCACAATAAAGCCTTGGAGAACACCCATATTTATCAGGCTCACCCTGGATAAATATTCAGCAAAGAATACTGATAAATGATGGTCAGACAAATAGGAGAACCAGAAGAGAACAGTGTCATTAAAACCTACAAAGAGAAGAATATCAAGGGGAAGAGGTGATTAAAAGTTTTAAGGCTCTCATGAGGTCAAGGGTATAATTGCTCTGTGTATAGTTCAGGTGGCATGGAGGAATAAGTCATTGGAAATTAGTAAGTGCAATGAAATGAGAATTAAGCAATCAGATCTGGTGATTAAGAGAGCATTAAAGCTTTGGAGAGAGAAAATTCAGTTGAATAATGAGGTCAATAGCCAGATTACTGGTTGGTCTGCTTGTCATCCTTCATTCTTAAAGAGGACCAAAATGACATCATTATGTTTGAGTCAAGTTACAGTGTGTTTAACTGGCTGATCAGACCGAGATGAGCTCAGAATGCTGTACTGCAGTCAGGTATAAATAGACCATGTGAATATTTGGAGTGGATTCTCTAAATTTCCCCATCTCCTATTTCTTTTATGCTACTGCTATTCTACTTTGCTCATAGAGCACAAAACCTTCTTTCATGTGGATTTGCCATGGTGGATAGTCCTTTGCCAGCATCTCCCAGGCAACACAATCAATTCCAAAGTTCCTCAGAGTGGCCTTCAATGTGTGTTTGTATTGCTTCTTCTGAGCATCATGTGAGTGCCTTCCTTGCATAAACTCTCTGCAAAATAGTCTTTTAGGGAAAGGTATGTTTGGCAATCAAACAATATGTCCAGCCCATTGGAGTTGCACTCCCTGCAGTAGAGTTTGAAGGCTTGGCAGTTTACCTTGAGAAAGGGCTTCAGGGTTCATTTCCTTACCCTGCCAGGTGATCTTCAGAATCTTCCTAAAATAATTCAAATGGAAGTGATTCAGATTCCTGTCATGGCACTGGTAGACTGTCCAGGTTTCATAGGCATACAGCAATGAGATCAGCAGGGTCTACAGAGCTCTTTTGCTGATGTCATTGTTGTATAAGTCAGATCACAGAGAGTTAAAAAAGAAATGAGAAGAAAATAAGTTGAGGAAGCACTTATAGACAACCTTCTGAAAGAGTTTATCCAAGAAAGGGAAGAGAGATAAAGGACAATAGATACTGAAAATGGATCAAGTGAAGGTTTTTTCTTTTCTTTTTGAAAATGGGAGAGACATGGAAATATTTGTAGGTAGTAGAGAAGCATCCAGTAGAATGAGAGAGATTGAAGATAAGTGAGAGAATGTGGATGGTAGAGTGGACAATCTGCTGAAGACGTCAGGAAGGAATAGGATCACATGCATGTAGAATTTGCTGTTAGGATAAGGGTCAAAGGGATGTTAGAGAACAGTATAGAATTGAACTGCTTCACCAAGAAGTCAGGATGAGATAGGGATGACAGTATAACCAGCACCTGGGTGATGGACTGGGAAAGAATTGATGGTTGGAGGGATTGGTATGTCATGGTGAAAATGTAGGATAAGGTTAGGAGTTGTAAGCATAGAGATAGGTGGAGTGAAAACAAAGTATGATTAGATAAAGGAATTTCAGAGTTTATGAACATGGAAGTGGAACACTTTTTGGTCATGGCAATGTCAAGGGTATAATTACTTTATGTATAGTTGAGGTGGCATGGAGGAACAACTTATGGTCAATTAGTAAATTCAAGGAAATGATGGTGTTTCAGGGTGCATAAATATGCACATTGAATCCCTTAGCACAAAATTAGGTCTTCTGTAGGAGAGAAAGTCTATAAGCTAAGCACTGAACACACTGAAGAAGGAAGGAGACTATCTTGGAGGTTGGTACATAACAGCTACTAAAAACTCTGTCCCAGAAAGAAAAACTGAGAAACTCTCAAAGCAAACACATGCACACAGACATCCCCCCCCCCAACACACACACTCACATGCACAGAAATCTCAAGAGTAGTTGGATTAGACTGATTTACAAGTTAATTGTATAATGCTTTCAGAGAACAATTATTTCTCATGCTACATAAACCATTTATAAAAATGGAAATATACAGTAATTACAAACTTTTTCTTGACATCTTTTATCCTGACATACAAACCTGGGAGATAAAGTAGAAAAAGAAAACTGTTGATTATTTCAAGTAATGTTTATTTTTGTTTTGAAGTTGACTGAAATATTTGCAGAATGTAAGTAATACTATTGCCATTTTGGCCTTGTACAAGGAATATAAATAAAAATTAAAAAAAATAAAAATATAACTGTCACATATTAAATAGCTTTTATTTTGAAAGTCAAGCAAACTCCTCCACCAAAGCCATTTGCAACCCTTCTATAATTAGAAGATAAATCCTAGGGCGTTTCCTAAAGTGATCCCTTGGTGAAGCAACTCACCTAGAGTTACAGAGCTAGTTAGTGCCCATCAGACTAAAAGGATTTTATAAATGCCTTAGCCAATGTAGTCAATTATAAAAGCAACAGACCTTTTTATTTGTCATGTTAAAGAAGAACCCTAAAAAGGGTAAAGGGAACAGGTATTTACTATGGGCTGGGCATTGTGCTAAACACTTTACAAATATTTTTTCTTCAATTAGTAAGACAAGATTATACAAACACAAAAGTGAAGAGAAACATAAAAAGGTAAATATGAGCAAACAATCAAAAGGGACTAAAATAGGTTAAACTGTTTTTATTGTTGAACAAAGGGATGATTTGCATAAACTCCCAGAACTCTATCATCATCAGAGGTCATAGAGGAAGTTTAATTAGACTGAGGGAGTCTATTTATGTTTTGGTAACTTCAAAAGAAGAATGAAAAGGATGAGGAAGAGAAACACACTATTAGACCAGGTGAGCAGGAAAGGAACAGTATAGAAAATTATCTCAGATGAATGGACTGCACCAGTAGAAGTCTACAGAACAAGAAGGGGAAAATGGGAGGTTGTGGGTGACATTTGAATACCAGTTTCATCTAAATTGGTCAAAGAAGGAAAGAATACACCTATATACACATTTGGGGTCAGAAATATTTCTTTTCCAATGGGGAAATAAGAGGGAAAGGGGTTAAAGGAAAAGAGCAAAATATCACTAATGAACATTAACATTTTTAAACATAGTCCTAGCAAAAGGACACAGCAAAAACAAAACAAAAATGTGTAAATACTATTGCCAAGCTGAATTTATTGAAGGCACACAACAATGAGTGAATATTAGGAATTTTAATTTTTCATATATATATATTCATATTTACAACATTTATTATTGATTTTATCATTATCTGCAGATGTTACATCTAATGTTACAACTGAGGCACAAAGTTCCAAGCATGATCAATTTATTACAAAACATATGAATTTACCAATAAATAAGTCTCCAGCTTCCTAAGCAAAGACCCTGAAATGAAGAAGATGGCTCTTTTTTGTAGTTTTGCAGAGTACAAAACAAAGAACAGGACTTTGTAGGTGGGGAACAAATGATGATTGGTAAAAAGAGCTTGGCATCATGAATGGTGAAATCAACATGATTGGTTACAGAGCTGAGGCATTGGGGACAATACGATTGCTCCAAAATTGGGAATTAGGGGCTAGCCAGAACTCTCTCCTTCTCTCCTGTGACTAAGAAATATTACATTGTTTGAGTCTACCTTCAAAGTTAGAGATGGTGGACCAGATCCTTTGGATAACAAACCTTACATCCTTGAAGGATAACTCAGTAGTCTATCCCTCCTGGACCAGACTTTCTGTTAGCTACTCATATCCATAAAGGATGACAGCTTTCCTTGAGATAGAAAGAGAACACAGAACTGGATTTTCAAACTCATGAGCCAGCCGAATTTCTGAACTAAGCTGAGAGACAAAGAACCGTGATTTGGGCAATTACAGGACAAAATCAATAAACTGTAAATAGCATTGATTTAAAGACATTATAGAATCAATTTGATTATTTCATAGAAACATAGGACGATAAACATTTACATGAACAATCTTACAAAACACAGGAGAAGAACAATAATAAGACATAATATGATTAAAAAGTAACAGAATCAAAAAAATTTTAGTAGAATTGTTAGGGACCTTAGCAATCATTTGATCCAAAACCTACACAACAGGAATTCCCAATTTAGTACTGGGGAGGTGATCAGGAATGAAAAGTTAGAATTATTGACAAAGAAGAAATACTTGAAGCCTTCCAAATGGAGTTTCCTAGATTTTCATTTGTCTGGAAAATATGAAGAAAAATGTGATTAATTATAATACTATTGGAAGGACTCTTAACTGATCAAATGGTTGGATCTAAAGAATAATCACTAGTAATTCAATTTCATCTTCTTACTAACTTCCAATGTAAATCCATAGGGTTCTATGCAGTAAAACATTTTTTAACTCCATGATTTGGATAAAGGAATTGATGGCAGGCTTATTAAATTTGCAGATAGAAATGTGGGAAGGAAATGTAGCAAAATGCAGGACAGTCAAAATTCAAAAATATCCTCACTGGGTAGAATTCTGGGCCAAAGAAAAAAAAACCTAAAATTTAATAAAGATAAATATAAATTTTTGCACATATTCAAAAGAAAATTTTTTGAGTCCAAAATAGGCAATGCCTAACTAGCCAGCAGTTGGTAAAAAGTCTGAGTTTTTTTGCCTATTTTACAAGAGTTAAACAAGGAATATGACAGGCCCCAAAGTTAATGCCATTCAGGCTACATAAGAGATAAATAATGTCTGTGAACAAGGAAGTGATATTTCTCTTTTATTCTGCTTTGGTAAGAACTCATCTGGCAAGATGTCTTTGGTTTTCAGTGCCATTTTTAAGCAAGCAGGAGAGCATCCAGAGAAGATAACCAGAATGGTAAATAGCTTTAAATTACATCATTTCAAGACTGTTTTAAGAACTGGAAATGTTTAGTCTTGAGAAGAGAAGGGAGATGAAGTTGGAAGAAACACATTATACCTGCCTTCAAGCATTTGAAGAGCTGTCCCATTGAAAAGGGATTAGAATTATTTAGTTTGGACCTAGGTGGAAATTACAAAGAAGTAAATTTGAACTTGATATAAATAACAAGTTTTGTGAAATTAGAGCTATCCACAGATGGAATTGGTTGCCTTAGGAAGTAGTGATTGTCCCCTTATTAAGACTTTTTCAAGCAAAATAGAGAGGGAACTTTTTTGTTGTTTCCACGTAATACACTTTGTCAAGTGTTTTTTAATAACTTTGTTTTGTCAAAAGAAAAGTGAATCAATATAAACATTTAAAAAAGTAGCTTAATTAGCTGTATTGCTTCAAATGCATTATTTTCCAGATTCTCAGAAATTTCCTGGTAGATACAGAAAACATAAGATTTTAGTGACCTTTAGTTCAGTCTTTCATTTCTGAGATAAGCAGACAGCAAGTTTCCAAGAAGACAAGGGTCTTTCTCCAGACAGTCAGGTAGACTCAGAGCTATGACCTCCCATCCAAACGTCTTGTTTGCAAGACAGTATTCTTTTAATTCAATCTGGGTTGCAGAATTCTTCTGTAATTAATATGACAAAGTGTGTGATGTAATACTCTGACCTTACCCTTTGGATTCACTTCACACTCACATCTCTTCTTCCCTCCCCTTCACTCCAGGCCAGCTTCTTCATGCATCACCTTTACAGTAACATTTAGCTAGACACTTGGATGGAGCTTGGACAGGAGAGGTCCATTTAAGGATTTCAATAATACATGCTGCTTCTCAACAGCAGCTCTGCTGCTTGGTTTTTACATTAACCTCTTAGATTTTTCTCTAACTAGATAGAAAATAGATGTCCAGTATTATCTTATTGATTCTTCTAGTATAAGTCTTAATTTCTCTTAAAAATTACTTTGATCCTGTACAATCCTAGCTTTTACATGATAAGGAACATAACACACTATCTAACTGTATTCTTTCCACAGACCACTCTGGTCATTTTCCTGATATTTTGTTACAAGTTTTCTCTGCATTTAGAGTGGAGAAGAAAATCACAAGCTTGGCCTTTGGGAATAGCTGTGAAAATCTCCAGTTTTCATTATAGAAATCAACATCTGGTTATTTTTTTTCATTTTTTTTCATTTTTTTCATTTTTCCATTGAAGGAACTGGAGGTAAGTAGTACAAAGCTTAATTGTTTTACATGTCTGAATGCAGAAATGGTCAAATTCCATGACCTAACTTAAACAAAAATGTCTAGGCTAGGATTTGAGTAGGAAAAGGGAAAGACAGATGCTTGTTCAAGATGGGAGAAATGTTATGAAGAAATCACCCAACATTGGCAATACTTTTCCTAGTTCTAAGGAAATTTAATAGTAGAGACATAGAATTGAAAGATTTCAGCACTAAAAAGGGTCATAAAAGTTGGTATAAGTCAAGCTTCATTTTTACAGATAAAGAAATTCATAGATGAAATAAAGACCACATGAGTAGTATACAGGGTCATGGGTAAAAATATCATAGATAAATATTTTTATAGGTTCATTCAAAGATACATGAATTTCTGTGCATTTGTGAATGTTTCTGTGGGCCCAGGTCCTTCTTCTACCTTGAAGGTATTTCATAATTTACATATTCATTAGCCTGAATTAAAGCACCATTTTTATGCCTATAGGATTATATTTTGAAGTAGCAACCTAGAAATTTCTGTGAAATGAATACTTTCAGCACACAAATTGCCTCACTTTGAAATTAAGGGAGTTTACAGACTATTTTATTATTTATTTTTGAGAGACAATCAGGGTTAAGTGACTTGCCTGTTGTTGCATAACTACTAAGTGAGGTGAAATTTGAATTCAGGTCCCCTTGACTTCCAGGCCAGTGCTGTCTCGTTTTTATCTGTACTATTTACTTTATTTCACAATTCTCAGAGGGTTGATCAAAACAAGCAGAGAGCTATATTCACTTTTTTTCCTGTGAGAAACTTTAAAGTTGTAATGGCAATCAATTTAAAGCAGTTCGGTATGAGACAAAAATGGCCAACTCAATTTGATCCAATCCAACTGTATTCAATTCAAACATATCTGTTATGCAAGGCAGTTCCTTAAATGCCGATGCTCAGAAATAAGAAATAGGCCCAAGATGTTTAAATTCAAATAGAGAAGTTAAGACAGAAATAAATATGATACAGAGCAAAATGTGACAAACACATCAAATCCAAAGAAGTAACAGTGCCCTGGAAAGAAAAAAGATTCCCTTCAATTAGCGGGATCAGGGAAAGATGAATAGAATATTTTAAACTGTAGCTAGACTTCAGAGGAATCAAATGACTTTCATAGACAGGAAGAGGTATAGTTGGGGGGAAAATAATGAATCAGAGAGTCCAGAGAATCTGTTATTTAAATTACAGATTTGCTTTATTGCCTATGTAATTATGGGCAAATTAATAACCTTCTCTTGGATCATTTTATAATTTTAAAATTAAAGTGGTTAAACTGGGTAATTTTAAAGGTCTCTTCTGTCACCATGTAGTATATTCTACAGGGAAGGGTACATTCCTGGCCCATGGTCTATCATGAAGAAATGTACATTCATGGAAAAAGCTAAAAATGCTTAGAGAGTGAAGAAGAGTCCTGTGAATTGGGTTCAGAGAAATAGAAATATCTACATCTTAGGTGGTACACTAGTAGAATGCTTGACCCGGAGTCAGGAAGACCTATGTTCAAGTGTAATCTCAGACACTTACTAGATATGTGTACCTTGGCAAGTCACTTAGCCACTGTCTGCCTCAGTTTCCTTAACTACAAAATAGGGATAATAATAGCACTTACTTACTAAGGTTGCTGTGATAATCAAATGAAATAGTTGTATCTCATATAATTTTATAAAGTAGTTAACATAGTGCCTGACACATAGTAGGTGCTTGATAAATGCTTCTTTATTTCCTTCCGTAGATCTTCCCCTAGGATTATGGAGTTGCTTCCCCTCCCCACCCAAATTTTGATTTTGACTTCATAGTCATGTAATTCATGTAAAGAATTGCTGTCAATGTGAACAGATTCTCATACGACCCTCTCCCTAGTACACTTCTGCCCACCAGGGGAGTGATTTTTAACACATTATAGTTAGTCAATCAAAAAACATTTGTTATTTATTTGCTATGTGTCACTCACTGTGCTAACCTGAGGATACAAGAAATGCAAAAATAGCCCTTGTCTTCCAGAAGCACATGTTGCAATGTGCGTGGTAATGCAAATAACTAGGCAAACCCAGCAATAGATGGAGTAGTAGAAAAGAGTAGTAGACTCTCAGAAGGGAAGGCAATAGTAGCTGGAGGGAACTGGGGAAGACTGAGTCATGGGGGAAGCTAGAGAAACTAAGAGGTAATAATTAGAAGAGAGACTATTCCAAGTATGGGGGACAGTCAATGTAAAGACATGGAGAGGGGAGATGGAGTATTATGTGTGTAGAATTGCATCTAGGACAATTTAGCCGGATTGAGGGAATTAAAGTGTAAGAGGATTGAAAAGGTATAAAAGTGCTAGATTATATAAAGTGTTTTAAACAGTAAACAGAGGACTTTTGTTTTTATTTTGTTATGGAGAAAATAGGAAGTTAAACTGGAGTTTAAAGAATAGAGAATTAATTTCTCAGACTTAAGCATTAGGAAAATCCCTTTGTCAGGTGAGTGGAGGATAAATTAGTATAGAGAAAGGTTTGTGTCAGGAGTGCCAATTTGAGGCTATTGCAGTAGTTCATGTAAATATCTGGAAAAGGAAATGATAATGGCTTCGACTAGGATGTTGAGTGATGGAGAGAATGAGTCCTATATAAGAGAGGTTATGAAGGTAGAAACTACAAGATTTATAATTAGGGTATAAATATGGGGGATGTGAGAGTAGAGTTCAGGATAACACTGAGGTTGAGAGACTGTGACTGAAAGTATGGTAATGTTGTTGGCACTAATAGGGAAGTTTTGAAAAGGGAAGCATAATGAGCTCCATTTTGGGCATATTGAATTTGAGATGCTCATGTGACAAAAAAAAAAGGAAAATGGGTGTTTCTATGATGTTTATCTCAAACTAGGGAGCTCATCTTGAACACTCTCTTCTATAAGAATAATCTGCCAGAATCTCAGGGTTTGGAAATTACCAATGATGATAATTATCTTTCCAAATACATCTATCTTTAGGCTCAGGTTAGACCATCTGTATCATAGATTGATGAGAATCTCTCCTGTTGGCAAAAATACATCTCCGCTCCTGTTGCAACAATATATAGCATATCTTTTTCCTTCATTAACACATGATCTGTAATTTATATAAAAAGGACAGAATATAAAATCCTTTGTTGTTCTGGTTGTTTTTAATCTTCTCTAGGTGAGATGACATGAAGCCAACAATGTGGTTGGAGAATCAAACTTTTGGGACTGATTTCATCCTGTTGGGGCTCTTTAGCCAAAGCAAATACCCTACTCTCTTCTACTCACTGATATTCATTATTTTCATAGTAGCTCTGACTGGGAATGTCACTTTGGTTCTTTTGATTCAAAGTGATCCCCACCTCCACACTCCCATGTACTTCTTCATCAGTCAGCTTTCCCTCATGGACATGATGTATATCTCTGTCACTGTGCCCAAGATGCTGTTGGATCAGGTGATTGGGATTCATAATATCTCAACTCCAAGCTGTGGAATCCAGATGTTCCTCTATCTAACACTTGTGGGAGCAGAGTTCTTCATTTTGGCT
>JAQQSZ010014909.1:0-11402 GCA_028646595.1 Phalanger gymnotis
TATGTGCAATTATGTAAAACATATTTCAATATTAATCATGTTGTGAAAGAAGAAACAGACCAAAAGAAAAAAAATATGAAAAAATAAAGTGAAAAATATGCTTTGATCGGTATTCAGACTCCATTAGTTCTTTCTCTGGATGTGGATAACATTTTTCACAATGAGCCCTTTGGATTTGTCTTGGATCACTGTATTGGCTGACAATAGCTAAGGCATTCACAGTTGATCATTGTACAAAATTGCTGTTAACCCTGTACAATGATCTCTTGGTTCTGCTCATTTCACTTTGCATCATCTAAGTTCATATAAGTCTTCCTAGGTTTTTTATGAAATCAGCCTGCTTATCCTTTCTTATAGGACAATAGTATCCCATTACAATCATATACCACAACTCGTTTAGCTATTCCTCAACTGATGGGCATCCTCTCAATTTCCAATTCTTTGCCACCACAAAAAAAGAGCTGCTATAAATATTTTTGTATAAATAGGTCCTTTCACTTTAGGAATTTCTTGTATCAATGAAATAATAGGTCTTATCCCCTTCCCCTTTCTCCCCAAGCTTTATTTAAGGGAAACAAATGATTACTAAAGAAAGTATAAAGTACAAAATGATTGACTAATAGTTATTCCTTATTTTGGTATTAATAGCTATTAGTTATTGCTTAAGCATCTGACTTAAATTGTGCAATATTCTAAAGGTGTATCTTGTGTTGTAACTGGCATTAGCATTTGATGGGCATTTGTCAGCGTGTCTTTAATATAAAATTATATAGCTTTTCATGGTGCAGCTAGGTTTCTTTTATTTTCCTTAATCTTAAAAATCTCATTTTAAACATAACCTTTAAGATACAAGCTTATTATGAAATCAGAGAAAGCCATGTTATTTACAAATTTGGATCCCCAAACTAATAACATAAAGGTTTTCATCTAATACTTGAAGACATGCTGACTAATAAACAGACATATAAGAGCTTATGAAATTAATAAAATATACAGAATTGGGGCAAATTAAAGAATTGTGAACATAGAGTCAGAAAGGCAATATTGCACAGCATATGTTGAGCTAATCTAGTAGATAGAGACAGGATGACCTGGGTCCAAGGACTCAGGCCATACGTCGATACATACTACCTTGAGATCTTGGTGAAATTGCTTAACTTTCAGTGCCTTAGGCATCTCTCCAGTTTCAGAGCAGTTGCTTATCTGCAATGGTAAAGAGAATTTCCTTATTAGAGAGTTTCTATTGGCATTGAAATCACAGGACCAGAATTTACCTCACCTCTCCAGGAAAGAAAAAAAGTCTTAAACATTGGAGTTTCAAGGGACATTAGATATCATTTATGCCATAGGTCACAGGCTTTTAGACAAGTCCATTTCATTTTACGGATTAAACTGAGGTCATGCTACATAATGTAGCATGAGTGAGGGTCCAAATTCCAAGGTACAATATAAGAAAAGACAACAGTCTCCCCATGAGGAACACATGGTTAGGACAAGTCCCTAGTCACAGCCTAGGTGTTGGGGAAAAAGGGTGGGACCTACAAGTGGGCACAGGATTTCTACTCTGTGTTATATATTTCTTAAGATATGGCTTGGGATGTTGCTGAGGCTTCCACAACCTTTACTCCCAGCTCTGGCCAACTGCTAGAAGAAAATTGGTGTGGGATTAGGGCATGAGCACTATAAGACAAAACACAGTGCAAGAGGGAAGCAGAGAAAAAAGTGAAGCAAGCAGGCTTTGTTGATGGGAAGTACACAGTGCATGTAGTCAGGGAGGATGGATACAGGGCAGATCTGCTGGGATCCCAGGTGGAATTAGGTCCTAAGCTGGCAAAGCCATGTGGAATTTCATAGAGCCCTTTTCTAGGTCAAGCAGGACTAGGCATTGAGAGGAGGGAGTAGAGAGCCCCGACCTAGGGTGTAGGTCAAGGTTGTGGATTGGTGCTTCATGCTAGAGGGAATGCCAAAAACATTGGCAACTAGTTATTTATATTCCTGCTGGGCAAGGAAAAGGATTTTCTGGCTGATACTCCAGCCTTGCTTTGACAGAATAACTAAGAATTTGAGTCCTCAGGAGCATAAAAGTGGAGGACTACTAAAATTTTTAAAGGCCCAAATAGGGTGAAGGACTTTTCCAAGGTCACTAAAGTGGAAGAGATTACTGAAGTCTGCACGGGCCCAAAGAAAGGAAGGGTTTTATCCAAGGTCACACAGTGAATTAGTGACAGATCCCCTGATGGTGAACTAGGGCTCATCTTAATTTTGTTTTTATTGGACATTTTCTATTTTGTAGGAAGAAAATAATAAACTCACTTAAATTGTAAATGCATGACTGATCAAAATAGTGAGCTTCTAACTACCAAAAACATCTGCCAAAGAAAGAATCAATTAAAAATTTTCTGGGCATTATGTTCCATTTTTCTAATAAAGCCAGTTTCTTAGGAATAAAACCATTTTCACATGATTATTTTTGTAGATAAACAATCAGAATCCCATCCCTTTTGGCAAACTCCATTCAAGTGGGCTAACTCTAAAATCTTTCCAGGCATGAATCTAATGAGCTTGGAATGAGAGAGCAGACTTCTCTATTTAGCAAGTGAAGTGCAGGGGCCAGTCAATAAAGCCTGTCTTTCAATTTGCAGGTATAGAAATGAGTTTTAGACAAATGTAAGTCACAGTTGATTTACATTTTACCCATTAGCCAAAGTTTAAAAGGGATAGTGGCATATAGCAAAATTTCCATTTTGAGATCAGGCACGGGTTGAGGGGAGGAGCGGAACAAAGATTGGGGAAATGTGGCTGGGTGAGGGAAGAAGACAAGGGAAAGAACAAAGAAAAGGGAAGAATACAGAAGGGAAGAGAGTGGGGAAAGGAGAAAGAGTAGAGAAATAAAGAAAGAATAATTGAACCTTGACTTCTGTGTACAACCACTCCATCCTTCATCCTCCCAGCTTTCCACCAGCCTTTACTGGTCCTCTGTGGGATTGTTCCTATTATAGAGATTTTTTTTTCCTAGTAAAATTACAACCATGACAGTCTCCTTTTGAAGACTTCCACAACCACTTGGGAGCTAAGATCTAGGAAGTCAAACCTTCTCATTTGGAAGAAGAGAATGAGATTGAGAGTGGTGTTACAGTACCCTCTTAAATCTCTATAGAAAAAAAATTTCCTCTGAGTTGAGGGGAGGGCAAGTCCCTTTTGGATAGCATATTTCCATTGAAATGTTCTTAGGCAACCCTTGTTTACATAATATAGGACACCAGGGGCAAAAGAAAACACATTTTGACAAATGAGTCACATCGGGTGTTTTCTTTGTTATCTCTGTAGAATCTAACTTTATATTACCAGGTTAACCTCTATTTTCGAAAGAGTGAGACTCAAGAATTCTCCAAAATACTCCTAAAATCACTCCTCAGCTTGGGACTTCCACTAAGGTTTTAAAGCAACTTAGATGATCAACTATCCTGGATAGGAAAGTGAAACCTAATACTGTCTTAGCTAGTCTAGTATGTCTGGTCACTGGAGGGTAGAATATTTCCTGGAAAGCTTGAAGGACACATCTAGGTATTTCTTCAGGATTGTTAAACTGAAACTTATTTTATGCCTTTTTCTCCTCTGTCATGCTGGCCCTCAGAGCATTCATTTTAAATCTTAGTAGATTGGAAAAAGAGCTTTTGCCTTATTCAAGGAATGCCCTGGTTTTCATAGTTGGAATTCCTCGAATATTCATGCTTGCTCTATACAAAGTTCAAATGTCTTATTCTCCTTTTCAGAACCCACTCTAAATCTGCTGTCTTTTATATTTCTGACCTCATTTACTTGCATGTCTCCCCGACCATTCTTCTATCCTTTTGACCTTCTGCTCATATCCCACTCATTTGTGGCTATTTCCTGCTTCCCTTGTGCTTATGATAACCCTTTAACCTCCATAAGGAAGAATCCCTACTTTATCTCCTTCCCAAAGTTCCATCATTCTTAGATGTATTTTAGCCATAATTAGCTATATTCCTGCAGTGCTTTGTGCCATTTTTTGCGGACCCATATTTCACTGCTTGTGTCTTTAGTGTGATAATCCTGTGCTCTATCACAATTTCTTTATATGCTGCCATTCATATTAACACTGCCTTCTGTTTACATAGTCTCTCTTTTCTCAAAATGTATCTAAAAGAGCTTAAAAACAAACCCCATCAACTTGTGAGCACTGAGTGATGTTAATATTGAATGACCTCAAGTATTATTGGATTCAGAGCTGTGGTCTTGCTGGGAACCTTCAAAGACATGGCTTTTTAAAAATGTGATTTGACTTACTTTTTTTCAAGGAATGGGTAGGTCAGAGAAATACAGGCTTTTTGAATCGTTCTAGGCATGTGATTACCAGGAGCTTTTCTGATTTCCAAATCTTTAATTCAAATCATATGCTTTCTAAAGTATTATTGTTTAGTTCCTTTATCTGTAATTTTGATCATTTTTAACATCCTAGATTAACTTTTGTTTCCCTTGAATTTACACTTGGTTATTCACTACATATATGTTAAATGTCAGTACTCTTTTAGCTTTGATTCTATCAAATCCTGTAACAATTGTTGACTCAAAAGGTATTATGGAGAACCTATTATGTGCAAGGTTCTATTTTAGTCAATATGAGAGATATAAATAAAAATCAGAAAAAAATTCTGACCATATAGTGCTTACCACCTATTAGGTCATTTGATATAATGCTGGGAAGATAGGTAAAGTCACGTAGAGCTATAATTTCAGGCTAAAGTGTTCAGACTCTTTTCAGTAGTAATAGAAAGCCATTGGAGGTTTTTTAACTAGGGAGGTGACGTGATCAGCTGCACTTTAGGAAAGTTAGTCTAATAGCATGTAGTGTAGAGGAAGGATGGATTGAAAGAGGCAACAACACCAATTATATGATGCTTTTTAAAGCTATGCATCAGTGATAACTAGTGTGAACTAGAGTTGATAGTAGTGAGAACAGGGAGAAGGGGAGGAGTCCTTTAGATATTCCAGAAGAAACAATAGGATGTGTTAAGAGAAAGTAAGGGTCAAGAGAAAGGGATATGTTAAAGATAGTATTGTGGGTAATTACAATGCTAGTAATTGACATAAAAGAACCAGGAAGAGGACCAGCTTTGTGAGTAAGAGGAGTTCAAATTTGGATATGTTGGGTTTGATGTGCCAGCAGGACATCCAAGTAAAAATGTCTAGACATAATGGAATTCAAAAGAAAAGCTGATGCTAGAGACAGAGACTTGCTGGCAACAGTAATGTGCATTGAGGTGAGATTAAAATTCTCTGAGTGTTGTATGCAGTCATCAAGGGAGAAAATATAGAGAGAGGAGGAATGAGAACAGAATCCTGGGCAACATCATATAGAGTAAAGAGGTAGGTAATGGGAAACCAAGAGAGTGTCATGGGTTAGTAGGGACATTTAGCAGAGAAGTCAAAAAGGATGAGCGTGGAGAAAAAGCTATTTGATGATTAGAATTCTGGTCATTGGCTATTTCCACTCCCCCCCAAATTTTCTTTTTTGTAGTAACTTGAAAATGCAAGCAAACATGAACATTTTTATGTATAAAGAACAGAAAATAGAATTGTGTCTGAAACTGAGTTTTATCACATATAGATTTTTAAAAGTATGTATTGAAGTTAACACAATAGTATCAACATTGCCTTGCTTATCTGTATCCCTTTCTGAACTTCTTTATACTTTCTTCTGAATATTTTTACATTTCATTGATATTTTTCTTTCTTTTTTGTATCTCTAGAACTCTCCCTTTCCACAAGTTTCCTGCCCCCAAATAATCCTTCCCTTGTAACAAATAAGTATAATCAGTCAAAACAAATTTATACATTGGCCCTATCTGAAAATGTTTCATCTTGCCCTTATATTCTGTCACTTATCTAAGAGGAGATGAGAAACATTCTTCATCATCAGTTTTCAGGAGTAGTGATTGGTCATTACATTGACTGGAGATTTTATGTCTTTAAAAATTATTTTTCTTTATGATGTCGTACTCACTGTATGAATTATTTTCCTGGTTCTGCATAGTTCACTCTGTACTAGTTCATACAAATCTTCCTGGACTTCTCTGAATCCATCCCATTTGTCATCCCATTACATTCATATACCGTAATTTGTTTTGCCATTCTCCTATTGATGGGCACCCCAGAGTTTCCAATTCTTTGCTACAACGAAAGTGCTTCTCTAAATAGTTTTGTGCATATGAACCATTTTCCTCTTTCTTTGATCTTTTTTCTTTGGCATATAGACCCCAAATCTATAAGCGATATCACTAGATCAAGAGGTATGCACAGTTTTAGAGCTTTTTGACCATAGTTCTAAATTGTTTTCCAGAATGACTTGGCCAATCCACTCTTGGATCCACCAGTAGTGAATTAGTGTGTCTATTTTCTCACATCCCCTCTAGCATTAGCTATTTTTTTCTTTTTCATCTTTGGCACTTTGGTTAGTATGAGGTAGATCATGTTAATCTGCATTTCTCTTATAAGTTATTTGGAGCATTTTTCATGTGTTCGTCATTAACTTTCATTTTGTATTTTGAGAGGTGCCTCTTCATAACCATGTTTTTTATATATTCATGGAAATTTTGTGGGATATCAGTTTTTTATCTGAGAAATGTCCTACAAAGAAATTTGAGTTTTCTTTCCCTTTAAATTCGAACTACATTGATTTTGCTTGTGTAAAAACTTACCAATTTTATGTAATAAGAATTGTCCATTTTATCTTCTGTGATCATCTCTATCCTTTCTTTGGTCAAACAATATTTGTCAAAGATATCTCACCTCCTTCCTTAATCTGTTTGTGATCTAACTTCTTTTGTCTGGGTATCACATCCATTCTGTACTTACTGTGGTATATCATGTGAGATATTGGTCTAAACTTAATTCCTGCTTGTCTGATTTCCATTTTTCCCATTAGTTATTGTCTAACAATGAGTAAATCCTTACCCCTGCAGTTGATATCCTTAGGTTTATTATACACTAAGCTATTATGTTTTATTTCTTCTGGGACTTGAATACGTAATTGGCCCATTGGTCAGCAGTGGAGCAGAAAAGGAGTGAGCAGCTTTCAGAGATTTGGAGTACAGCACTGCATTTACTCATCTTAAGCAGAACACTTGTAAACATCAAGACTGGTTTGATAAAAATGATGGGGAAATTCAGAAGCTACTAAATGAAAAATGAGAATTCCACAGGGTATACCAGCAGGCTAGTTTATCTGTTTCTACAAAGGCAGCCTTTAACTCCATCAAAAATAAAGTGCAAGTGAAGCTTAGAGAGATCCAGGATTCTTGGCTCAGTAAGAAGACAAATGAAATTCAGTTCATGCTGATAGTAACAATCCAAAGCACCTTTATGATGCCTTGGAGGCTATTTATGGGCCAAAAACATGTGGTCCACCTCAACTACTCAGTGCTGATGGAGCCACATTGATTAGTGATAAGGAAATGATCCTGGAGAGATGGGCTGAACACTTCCACAGTGTTCTCAATAGATCCTCATCAATTAATGCTGAAGCCATTGATCATTTACCTCAGGTTGAAGTCAATCCTTCTCTAGTCAAATTTCCAACGAAGAAGTGGTTTTAAATGCCATTCAACTCCTCTTATGTGGCAAAGTACATGATGCTATTTCTATTTCAGCTGAGATTTACAAGGCGGGGGTTCCATTGCTTATACAATAACTGCTGAAATTTTCTAGGTTATGTAACAAGAGGAGGTTATCTCCCAGCAGTTTAAGGATGACTTCATTGTCCATCTCTATAAAGGTAAAGGAAATATTGTTCTGTGACAATCACAGGTGGTTCTTGTCTTAGTTATTGCTGGCAAGATTCTTGCCAGAGTCCTTCTTAATAGGCTGGTCTTTCACCTGGAAGATGGTCATCTACTTAAGAGCCAGTGTGGATTTAGAAAGGGCCAAGGAATCGTCAATATGATGTTTGCTGCTTGACCACTTCAGGAGAAATGACAAGAGCAGAACAGAGGTCTGTATTCAAAATTCATTGACATAACTAAGGCCTTTGATACTATCATTCATGAGGGCTTATAGAAAATTATGTCACAATGTGGGTGCCTGGAGAAGTTCATCACTATTGTACAACGATTTCATAATGGCATGCTTGCCCAGGTTCTGGATGAAGGACAAGGCTCTTGCATTTTCCCAGTCACCAATTCAGTGAAACAAGACTGTATGCTTGCTGCTATGCTTTTTAGCATGATGTTTTCAGCCACGTTGAAGACAAACAGGCCATGAAGGTGAGCTACTACACTGATGGCAAACCCTTCAACTTGAAAAGGCTACAAGCTAAGACTAAAGTGGAGGGAGTGATTGCATGATTTTTTGTTTGCAGATGATTGTGCATTCAACTCAGCCTCTGAAGCTGAGATGCAACAAAATATGGATTGATTCTCTACTGCTTGTGCTAATTTTGGCCTAACAATTAACACCAAGAAAACATAGGTGCTCCATCAGCTAGCACCACACCAGTCATACATGGAGCCATCAGTTACAGCAAATGGAGAAGTTTGGAATGCTGTGGATATGTTTGCTTACCTTGACACAATACTTTCTAGGGATGTACACATTAATAATGAGGTTGATACATGAATTGCCAGAGCTAGCTCATTGTTTGGGAGGCTCCAAAGGAAAGTGTGGAACAGAAGAAGTATTAGACTACCTACCAAACTAAAGATCTACAGAGATGTTGTGCTGACCTCATTGTTGCGTGCCTATGAAACCTGGACAGTCTATCAGTGCTCTACTAGAGAACTGAATGGCTTCCATTTGAATTGTCTTAGGAAGATTCTTAAGATCACCTGGCAGGATAAGGAACCAGACATTGAGCTCTTTTCTTGAGCTAAACTTCAAAGCATTCACACTCTACTGCAAAGTGTGCAACTTTATTAGGCTGGCCACATTGTTTGAATGCCCAATGTGTGCTTACCTAAAAGACTATTTTATTGAGAACTCACATAAGGAAGGCACTCACATAGTAAGAAGGAGCAATACAAGGACCCTCTCAAGGTCTCTCGGAAGAACTTTGGAATTGAATGTAGGTCATGGAAGAGGGTGGCAAAGGATCACCCAGCCCAGCATGGTATTCCTGCATCAAAGAAGGCACCATGCTCTAAGAACAAAGCAGAATCGCAATAGCTCAAAAGAAACCTGAGATGTGGGAATGTAGAAACATCTCCACCCTATTTGGGTTCATGTAGATTATTTGTGCCCAACCTGTGGTAGAACATTCCAAGCATATATTGATCTGATCAGGCACAGTTGGATACACTGTAACTTAACTCCAACATAGTGATGTCATTTTGGTTCTCTTTGAGAATGAAGGACAACAACCATATCCATTCTAAACTTACTGTGGTATATCATATGAGATATTGGTCTAAACCTAATTCCTCCTAGTCTGATTTCCATTTTTTCCCGGTAGTTTTTGTCTAACAGTGGGTGAGTCTTTATTTATCCAAGTAGTTGATATCCTTGGATTTATTATAGACTATGGCTACTATGTTTTATTTCTTCTGTTATTTTAATACCTAATTAGCCCAATGGCCAGCTTCTCTCTTTTTTTTTTGTCCAGTAGTAAATACTTGCGATAGTTACTCTTTTTTTAAATATAGTTTGAGATCTAGTACTTCTAAGGATCTCCTTCCTTCCTCCCCCCTTCTTAATTTTTATCCATCCTTTGAGATTATTTACATTTTATTTCTTCAGATGATTTTTTATTTTTAGTTTACCACACTCAGTCCCACAAGTTTTTGAGTTCCAAATTTTCTCGCCCTCCCTCTCCTCCTCCCTCCCTGCCAAGACGGCATGTAATCTGATATAGGTTCTACATATACCTTCGCATTAAACTTATTTACACAATAGTCAAGTTGTAAAGAAGAATTATAACCAATGGATGGAATGAATCATGAGAAAGAAGAAACAAAACAAAAAACGAAGAAAAAAGAAAAAAAAAGAGAGAGCAAATAGTCTGCCTCAATCTGCATCCAGACTCCATAATTCTTTCTCTGCATGTGGATAGCTTTTTACATCATGATTCTTTTGGAGCTGACTAAGATTATAAGTTACACAGAACGTACTGATCTGCATAGGTAGAAGGACTTTCTTCATCTTGGAGTTCCCAATACCAAAATAATCACAGGTCCAATCCTCCCCATAATTTGTTATGTATTATAATTTTGTTTCATTTTGGTCAGTAAATGATGTATTCAATATTTCTACCATACTGAATTTGTTTATGAGACTTTTATGCCCTAGAAGTACACAGTTTTTATAAAGGTGCATCTCTATATAGATATACTTAGAGATCTAGATCTCTATCATATAATCCATAAAAGTGATAATTTTGTTTTTATTTCCTTATGCTATTTTGTTCAATTTTTATTGTCTTGTTACTTTTGGAAGAAATTTTAGAACTATATAAAATAACAATAGTGACAATGGACATCTTCGATTTACCCCTAATTTAATTGCAAAGATTTCAATTACAATTCAATTACAAATGATATTGGTTCTTGTTTCGATACAGATATTATTTACCATATTAAATAAAGGTCCATTTACTCCTAAGCTTTGTGATATTTCTCAAATAAATGATTGTTGGTTTTTGTCAAAAGCTTTTTTAAATCAACTATTGATATATGATTTTATTTTGTTATTAATGTGGCCTATTATTTTGTATATTTCCTAATATTGAACCAAGCTTACATGCCTAGTATAAATTCAACTTGGTCATATTACAGGTTCTTTTTAATATGTCACTGTATCCTCTTTGTTAACATTGATTCAGTAGTTTAACATTGATATTCATTATGGTCAATGATCTACAGTACCTTCTTTGTTTTATCTCTCTCTCATTTAGGTTTCAGGACCATATTTGTCTAATAAAGAATTCACTAAGATGCCTTCTTTTTTTAATTAATTATTATTTATTTATTTAATATTTTTGGTTTTCAGCATTGATTTCCACAAGAGTGTGAATTACAAATTTTCTCCCCATTTTGACCCTTCCCCCACTCCGAGATAGCATATATTCTGACTTCCCAGTTACCCATTCAGCCCTCTCTTCTGTCACCCCACTGCCCCCATACCCTTTTCCCTTACTTTCTTGTAGGGCAAGATAGATTTCTATGCCCCATTGCCTGTATATCTTATTTCCTAGTTGCATGCAAAAACTATTTTTTGAACCTCTGCTTTTAAAACTTCGAGTTACAAATTCTCTCCCCTCTTCCCTCCCCACCCACCCTCCCTAAGAAGGCAAGCAATTCAACATAGGCCACATGAGTATCATTATGTAAAACCCTTCCACAATACTCATGTTGTGAAAGACTAACTTTATTTTACTCCTTCCTATCCTATCC
>JAQQSZ010014910.1:0-11402 GCA_028646595.1 Phalanger gymnotis
TTGGCCTCTGAGGCCCTTTCAGTTCTAAATCTATAATGCTGGGGTAATTTTTTAGAGGGGAGAGAGGGTTGTTTTTGTCTTTTGTTAAGACCTGTAATTTTATTGGTGTAGGGAAGTATAGGTGAGAAGCTGAAAGATGAAATGAAGCAATAAGGGGTAAAGAACATTGTCTGTCTGTCTGTCTGTCTCTCTCTCTCTTTCTTTGTCTCTGTCTCTCTCCTCTCTCTCTGTCTCTCCCCAAAACATTTGTCATCTACTTAGAAAATTACACTGCTCTGTTCAAGTTCTCCTTCTGTTTGTCTGCCTGCTTCTTCTCAGCCTCTTTTGCTGGCTCAGCATCCATATCCTGTCCCCTAACTGTGGGTGTTCCCCAAAGTTTCCTCCTAGGCTTTCCTTTCTCTGTCCTCTCTCTTGGTAACTTGGTCGGCTCCTATGGGTTTAATGATCGTCTCTATGCTAATGACCCACAGATCTATATAGCCAGTCCCAGTCTCTCCCCTGTGCTTCAGTTTGGTGTCACAATTGTATATGGGATATTTCAAACTGAATATCCTGGAGCCCAAGCTGAATATCCCAGCTTTAACTCAGCATGTCCAAGACTGAACCCATGGCAGCCAGAGCACTGCAGTATGTGGCAGGAATTGGCTTTTCCTGCTTTTAGACTACTTCTCTTTTAGACATCTTCTCGAAATTCAGAGGAGCTGCTCAGTTAATGGGAGTTGCTTCCTTCCCCAACTCACAGGCAGGTTAGAAGGAAATTGTCTCCAAGGACAACTTGAGTTAGTTCACCAACCCTTGTCCATATTGGTGTGGCAAACATCATCTTTGGCTGCAGCAGTGGTAGTGTCAGCTGTTGTCGTATCTTTTTAAATTAATTAATTAAATTTTAGTTTACAATATTCAGTTCCACAAGCTTTTGAGTTCCCAATTTTCTCTCCCTCCCTCCCCTCCTCCCGTTCCCAAGATGGTGTGCAATCTGATATAGACTTTACGTATATATATGTATACATACACATATACATTCACATTAAACATATTTTCACATTAGTCATGTAGCAAAGAAGAATTGTAACCAATGGAATGAATGTTGTGGTATCTTTTTAAAAAAAATATCTTATTCCTCCCCCAATTACATGTAAAAACAATTTTTAACATTTATTTTTGAAAAAGTTTTCAGTTCCAAATTCTACCCCCCCTTCCCTCCCCTCCCCCTTCCCTGAGACAGTAAGCAATCTAATATAGGTTATACATGTGTAATCATGTAAAACATTTCCGTGTTCATAATTTTGTGGAAGAAAACAAACGGAAGAAAGAGAAAGGGAGAGAGAGAGAGAGAGAGAGAGAGAGAGAGAGAGAGAGAGAGAGAGGAAGAGGAAGAAAGAAAGAAGGAAAGAAGGAAAGAAAGAAGGAAGGAAGGAAGGAAAGAGGGAAGGAAAGGAAAGGAAGGAAGAAAGAAAAATAGTATGCTTTGGTCTGTATTCAGATTCCATCAGTTCTTTCTCAGGAGGGGGGATAGCATTTTTCATCCCTTTGGGATTGTCTTGGATCATTGTATTGCTGAGAATAGCTAAGCCACTCTTAGTTGTCCATCATACAACATTGCCGTTGCTGTATACAATGACCTTCGGCTTCCCTCGCTTCACTCTGTAGTTCACGTCTTTCCAGGTTTTTCTGAAATCCTCCTGCTCATCGTTTCTTACAGCACAGTAACATTGTAATGGATTACAATCATATACCGCAACTAGTTCGAGCCATTCCACGACTGACAAGCATTCTGTTGGTTTCCAAATCTTATCCGCCACAAAAAGAGCTGCTGGAAATATTTTTGTACATGTGAGTCTTTTTGCCTTTTCTGTGATCTCTTTGGGTTACATACCTAGTAGTGGTTTATTGGGTCAAAGGGTATGCACAGTTTTAGAGCTCTTTGGGCATGGTTCCGAATTGTTTTCCATAATGGTTGGATCAGTACACAACTACACTAACAGGGCATTAGTGTCCCAGTTTTCCCACATCCCGTCCAACATTTATCATTTTCGTTTTCTGTTATATTAGCCAACCTGATATGTATGAAGTGGTACTTCAGAGCTGTTTTAAGTTGCATTCCTCTAATCAATAGTGACTTACAGAATTTTTTCATGTGGCTATAGAATTTTGATTTCTTTGTCTGAAAACTGCCTATTCATATCCTTTGACCATTTATCAGTTGGGGAATGATTTGTATTCTTATAAATTTGACTCAGTTCTGTATATGTTTGATAAATAGAGCTTTTATCAGAGATACTTGCTATAAGTTTCCCCCACCCCAGTTTTCTATTTTCCTTCTCATTTTGGTTGCATTGGTTTTGTTTGTGCAAATCTTTTTAAATTTAATAGAATCAAAGTTATCCATTTTACATTTCGTAATGCTCTCTATATATCTGGTTTGGTCCTAAATTCTTTCCTTATCTGGGTCTGACAGGTGTACCATTCCATTCTCCTCTAATTTGCTTATGGTATTACCCTTTATATTTAACTCATGTACCCATTGTGACTTGCTGCAGTATCTTAAAAAGGGGAAAGCAAAACATCAGGACACCCCTTCAACATGAGCTCTCAAAACATTGGAATCTCATGGTCTCAAGATGGGGTATGGACTAGCCATGAACTGATGAACTCCACCCTCCCATTCGTCTGTTTTTGGCTTCTTTCTTCCAGAAATCTTCACAACTGCCTCCCAGAACCTTCCAGAACTCCAAAGCATCACTCATTGACAGGCCTCTGGAACAGCATCTCTTCAGATGTTCATTGTCTCCATGGTAGTACTGGTGGTTCATATCAATATGGGTCATGAGGAAATGTAGGTTAATTGACTAGCCCAGAGACACACAGTTACTAAGTTTCAGACAGACCCAGTGCTCCATTCATGGTATTGTTAGGGTGAGTGGCGATATTAGGGTTAGGGATAAGTTGATTATAAAGTTGATTGGGGCAATTAAGTGGTACAGTGGACAGAGTGTTGGAGTCTTCCTCAGTTCAAATCTGTCTTCAGATACTTACTAGCTGGGTGACCCTGGGCAAGTCACTCAACCTTGTTTGCTCTGGTTTCCTCATCTATAAAATGAGCTGGAGAAAGAAATGGCAAACCACTCTGGTATCTTCACCAAGAAAACTTCAGAACAAAAATCCTTTTGCAAAAGCTAATCCAACTGTGAGTAGCTAAATGGCACCAGAGTGTTGTCAGTCATGAGTACTCAGGTGTTCATGTCTTTCTTCAGATTTCCTTGCTATCTCACCTTGAACCTTTCCTTTCCATTGCAACTGGCTGCCACCATCCTTTCTTCCCTTCTATCCTTGCTTCTGGACTATGGTAACTGCTCTTCCAATTTCTCCTTTCTCTCCAATCCCAATCCATCCTTCATAGGCTGCAGATTAATTTTCCTGGAACACTATGACTCGGAAACCTTTGTCAATTTCCCCTTGTTTACAGAGAGTAGAAAGAGTGCTGGAGAGACCTTGGTTTGAATCTTTATTCCAACATTTACGAGTTTGCTTATAGGACCTAGGGGGAAAATCAGTTGACCCTCTGACGTTGAGACCCCATTCTCTCATCTGTAAAATGGGGATAATAATATCTGCCATATTATCCCTGGATTTTTGTTGCAAGCATCAAATACGATAGCATATGTTTTGCTAATGACCTCTGAGGTCCCTTTCAACTCTATGATACTTTTCCATCTTTATCTCATCTTTCCCTTCAGGACCCTCTCTTTAACCAACTGATTTCCTAACTAGCCATATACTTTTCCTACTCTCTTTCTTTGCTTATACTAATGCCCCATAAGTAAGACTGCCCTCTCTCCCTTCTGCCTATCCAATCCTTACCCATCATTCTAGGTTTATCTCAAATCTCTCTTTTTCTGTGAAGCAGAAAATAGCAAGATTTAGAACTGGAATAAGTCTTAGAAAGAATCTACTCTAACCCCTTCATTTTGCAGGCGAGGAAACTGAGGAACAGAGAGCCTATATCAGTAAAAAAATTTACGTACCCACTGTGTGTCAGGCGTCACATTAGATACTGGGAATACAAAGACACAAATGAAACGGTCCCGGTCCTCAAGAAATTTATGTTTTATTGGAGAAGGCGCATGTGCAAATGTAAGTATATGCAGAACACACACAAGATAAATACTTCAATACAAGATATTTTTGGAGCGGAAGGCGTTAGTGTCTGGAGTGGATCAGGAAAGGCTTGCTGGAGGTGGCTCTTGAGCTGAGTTTTGAAGGGAGATAGAGGTTCTTAGAATGAATATGAGAAAGGAGCGAATTCCAGGAGTCAGGGATGGTCTTCCAAAGGCACAATGACTTGCCAGATTTCTAGCCTGAGTCTTCTGACTCCAAATCCAGGCTCTTTCCAAACCCATGGTGACTACTTTCTCCTCTAAGCATTTAGCATTTGTTATTTGCAGCACTCATTCAGCCCTTCATGGACCACTGGATTGCATGGAATATCTCCATGACGTAATGAGGTCTCTCCTGATACCGAGTCCATTCAGCGCTCTTCCCATTCTCTGTAGGCAATGGGGAACCATTGGCAGTAATCAGGACGGGTTTTGTAGGTGGAATTTAAAGCAAGAGGAAGATTCCAACAGGTAGAGTTGTTCAGGCATCTTTTTTAAGTGCCTGGAGGCTGGAGACTTCAGCAAGGATGGCACTTAGGTCAGTTGGCCAGAATGTCAAAGTGAAAGTTTACAAGTTAGGGAAAGCATGATGAAAATGGCATTTGGGGGAGATTAGTTTGGCAGCCTGTGAAGGATGGTTTGAGATGAAGGAGAAAGAAGAGAATGGAAGAGCAGTTACAATAGCCAAGAAGAGGGCACATAGGGAAAGGAAGGAGGATGGTAGCCAGCTGCACGCCAGAAACCCTGACTCCTGGCTTGAGAGTCACGCCATTTGGAGTCAATAAAAGCATTCCCCAGCTAGATCATCCACTTCATTTAGGAGGCTCAGCTCTGAATTCCTTTTGGCTACTCAAAAAAAATCAATCTGCTCTTGGAATAATAATTGCTTAATAACTTACTTTACATAGCCTTTACTATGTGCCAGGCATTGTGCTAAGCTCTTTATAATTATTATGTCATTTGATCCTCACAACAGCCTTAAGAGGTAGGTGCTATTAGATGGAAGCTTTGCCAGCACTTGGGGTCTAGAGAATGTAGGAAAAGATCTGTGGTGTTGGAATGTCCTTTCGACATGTTCTTTAACAGATCTGTGATCTCAGCATTGTGGGTACTTTTTGCCATGATAGAGCTGTCAACCCATTCGTATCCTTTTCTGCTGTACAGCCACATCCTCCACAAAAGTTCCCCCGATTCACTGGCTATCTTCTTCTAGTCTTCCTCACACTGTTTGCATATCTGTAGAACATATAGGCTGCCCCTTGCATGACTAACCAACCTCCCTTTCTAGGCACGTATTGTTTTTATTGTATCCTTTAAACCCTATGTCTTATGTGATCATTCATAATGCGTTGCACTCTACGCACAGCCACCAATCATATTTCCATTGCCCTCTGGGTGACACTCAACTTTAATTTTTCCAGGACTACAGTATGTGCTAGAGCGTCACTAAGAGGATATTCACATTAAATAGATAAACCTTTGTTCCAGGGAGAAGCTAAGACAGTCCAGCTTACTCTTCTCCTGTTCAGTTCTGGACTCACTTCATCCACTGTGTTTGTCCGAGGTCTGGATACTGATGGACCAGTGCACGTATAAGTACGATAGAAGATGGAGCACTAGGGACAAAGGGGAGATTCAGACAAAGTGTTCTAAGACAATTTGAAGAGATGGAATTCACTTTTAGCAGCCTGGGGGCAGTAATCAGGCCGGGCTTTGTAGATGGACTTTAAAGCAAGAGGAAGATTCCAACAGGTACAGTTGTTCAGTCATCTTTTTTAAGTGCCTGGAGGCTGGAGACTTCAGCAAGGATGGCACATAGTTCAGTTGGCTGGAATGTCAAGTTTGTGAATGGGGATAGTATGATACAAGGCTGGAAGGGTGGACTGGAGCTGGGTTATGGAAGACCTTGAATGTCAAGATAAGGAATCTGTATTTTATCCTATAGGCCATACATAGACAGTGAGGGTTTTTTGAGAAGATGAGTGACATGGTTAAATATGAGTATTAGGAAAATTGTTTTGCTACTTAATTTTTCATCATTTATGACTTGTTTTCCCAACTGGACTGTAAGTTTCCTGAGGTCAGAGTAGTGTCTCTGTATCCACCATTGTGTCTAGCACAGGGCTGCACATATCAGAAAAGTCCTGGAGATTAATTGATTAATTGACTGAGTGAAAGTGATCACAAGAGTAAATGACTGATTGTGAGAGGCAGCCTGGGGAGTAGGCTTAATAACTGGTCTTGGGCCAAGGAAGACCTGGGTTCAGACCCTATCTCTGATGCATTCTGTCTATGTGACCTCAGCAAGTTAGGCATGTTACAATGGGGAATTAAATGACTGGTGAGATCTCTTACAAATCTACAATTCTGTGACTCTGTTGAATCACTTACATTGAGAATTCCCCAAGGAATTCTCTGAGACTGTAAGTTGTAGAATAGGTGCTGATCTGCATTGCAAGAGGAAATTCCTCACCCAGAGGAATTTTTCCCTACGGTAATGAGACCACAGACTTCATTAAAAATAATAAGTAGAATAATACCTTTTGTATACTTTTTCAAGGATTTGTGATTCTGTTAGTATGGCCTTTTCTCTACTTATGCAAATGACAATGCCTCTCTGCCTTAATAGGCATCTACTATGTGTTAGGTACTGTGTTAAGGGCTGATGATGAAAAAAAAAAAGCAAAAGACAGTCCTTACCCTCATGGAGCTTACAATCTAATGGAGTTTATCAGTGCCTAAGAGACACAGGAACTCTCCATCTGATTTTTGCAGCTGAAACCTTCCACATGTATTGTCTCCCTTATGAGAATGTGAGTACCTTTAGAGCAGGGGCCGTCTTATTTTTCTGTTAGTATCCTTAGTAATTAGCACAGTGCATTGCACTTTGTAAGTGCTTAACACATACTTCATTCATCCATCCACCCATCCACCCATCCATCCATCCATCATCCATCCATCCATCCCTCTATCCAACCATCCATCCATCTATCCATCCATCCTCTAGAGAAAAAGGTACCCTGATGATATTAGAACTCTTCCTTGCATTTCCACCACTTGCTGATATATATATATATATATACATATACATATATGTATGTGTATATATATATTGCTTCTGCACAAACACTATAGGAGGTCAAACTGCTCTGGTAGTGGGTTGTAGCTTTCTGCTTACTCTATGTTGCTAGTATCTTGAATGAGCTAGAGTTGGTCTCAATTAATGAAGATATGCAGGGAGGTTCTCTGGGTCTCGATATATGAGAGCCAACGTACCCACTTTCCACTGGAGACTAATGTCTTCCTCAAAGAACTCCAGGCTTACTCTGACACTGCCCAGCTCTTGTTACTCAGTCAATAAAGTCTTAGCCCTTTTTATGGTCTGCAATAGCATTTCTTTCATAAAATGCCCAGAGCACAACGGTCACTTGGGAGTCACAGTGCATTACACAGTCTCGGTCTTCACCGTTGCTCCAAGTGAGGTCTTATGAGTCCAGATGGGATAGACCCATAAGCAACTGCTGATGAGGTCAGGCTTCCTATTTTGAGAGCCTAGGGTGACCTCCATCCCTAGCCCTGTCTCGGTCCCCTAACACCGGTTTCTTTGGAATTCAGCCTCTTGCACATTAAATCTGCATTCTTGTCTCAAGAGCACACGTCATTCCTATGCCTATCCATGTAATAAAAAATAGTTCAACCTTGCCTTCTGTGTTCTGCCATTGCTATCCTGACATGGAGGCTGCTTTGACCCCTGCTCCTGAGCCTTTTGTCCTCTAGACTCATGGTTCTGCCCATTAAGCCTTCTTCTAGCAGAACCACCTCAGGTCCTAGAAGTGGAGTGTTAGGGACGTTTTGGATCCCAACGAGGCTGTTTTCTGTTGCTTCAGCCTGCCTTCCCTGGTCATAGACTCTTTTTCTCTCTGATGGTTTCTTTGTACCAGTTTGGGGGACGTGGGTAGGGAAAGGGGAGAACCGTTCCTTTCACTCATGTGACAGTGGGTGCATGAACAGCAAGACCTTCTGTGCGGTTCTCCTAGGAATTTGAACCAGTCTGGCATGGTTCATGTGTTCCTTAGGCACTAACCCTCTGGTTGAGAAGGTCTTGTAGAACATTTCTAATCTTAGGCCCAAATCAGAACTCAGGCTAGGAACTTCATTCACAAAGGCGTCATTGGTATTTTCTGCCTCACCAAGCTCAGTGCCCAACACTTACACATGTTCACCTGAAGTAGTCTTAGAACATTACATTCTCAATGTGTGTGCTCGATTTGGAGTTAGGAAGACCCGAGTTCAAATCCGGCCTCAGACATCTACTAGCTGTGTGACCCTGGGCAAGTCCCTTAAACTCGACTTGCCTCAGTTTCCTCACTTGTACGATGGGCATAATAATAGCCCCTATCTTCCAGGGTTGTTGTGAGGATCAAATGAGCTAATATTTGTAAAGTGCTTAGCACAGTACCGGCACATAGTAGGTGCTTCATAAAGGCTTGTCTCACACACCCAGGCCCTCCAACCATCTCCCACATTTCTCTACTTCGTTCCTATGCCATTCCAGTATGACACCACTCACCTGTTCTACCTTCTACATGAAAACTTTTCTGATCCCTACCCCTTCAGCTAACCTCCCTATGGAGCACCTTCTTTCTAACTTCTTTGTATATATTTTCTTTTATTTACTCTGTATATATTTCTATGTCCCTGGCTCTCCCATTAGAACATGAGCTCCTTCAGAGTAGGGATTGTTTCATTCTTTGTATTTACATCCCCAGCACCTAGCATAGCATCTGGCACATAGTAGGTGCTTAATAAATTCTGCTTGATTAATTGATTAATTGGTAGACAGGGTTCCACACCCCCTTCAAAAAGAAACAACTATAGCTCTCCCTAATGAGACCTTCATGTTAGACTGGGTAGATTCTACCGTTATTCTAGGCATCTAGGTTCATCTCCCTTTATTGGAAAATGTGGAGGTCCCAAAACCATCTTGGCCCTTTAAATGGATTTTCCTGACAGATCAGTCCTGAAAATTTATCTTCAGATATCCCCTCATCGGTTAACTCTACAAGGTATCTTCATCTCTACTGTGAGAGGCTTAGTAATCAATTGACAATTTTTCCCCCTCTGTAAGTACCGCCTTAGCAGGAATTTCAGGAGGGTCTGCATGTTCAGGCAATTCAGAAAGCAGAGCAGACTGTGTCATCTTCACATCGTTTAGTGAGCACCTGACATCTCGCCCAAGTGTCTATGGCATCTTGGTGCCCTTATTTTTTCACTCTTGAGGCACCCGTTTAACTAGGTGCCTTCTGTGAGGCTGCAGGTCTGTTGCTAGGCAATTCTGGAAATTCTATTACATAGACTCTCTGTTTTACAGTTATGACATCCATGTCACTCATCTATCAGCTTCCGTGCTTGGAGTGGATACAATCACAACAGATATGAGTTCTCTTTTTTTCTTTTCTGATTCTCGCTTTTCTAATTTATTGGGATGAAGGCTCAGGAGACAAAAATAGATAAAACACAGTGCAGGAACGAAGGAGGGTAGAGGGGGTCTTTGAAGCTCTGTTGAGGAAACGCCAAAGAGTCCGGACAGAGTCAGAGGTACATAGGAGGGGCTGTTCCAGGGACGGGGTCAGTAGGGCTAATGAAGTAGAGATCTGGGCACAAGCAGGGGGGCTATGAACATGAGAGACGGGCAACAGTTCCAAGGGACATGGCCTCAGGGATCAGCTCAGAAGCCCTTTCTGACTCCTCTCATGGACAATTGGGCTAACCCCAAAGAAGATCAGACCCAGCAAGAGGCCCCAGACTCCACTCAGCCTCTTACTCTGGGCAGATTCAGACTGTGCTTTCCAGTCCAAGATGGCAGGTCTGCTCCACTTGGCATGTGTAGACATCTCCATGCTTGGTGGTTATTTCCAGCATCACTAGGATCTGGTGGGTCCAATCTCCACTGTGGATCAGGCCTGTGGACACAACCCCAGCTGGAACCATTCAGGAACCGCCTGACCTCAATGTCCCCAGATTAGAAACCAGCGACAGAGCAGACAAGCAGGTTGTGGTGTCCTGGGGGAGCCATCTTTGATGGACACACAATCACCTCGGGCTCAGTGCTCCTGGGCACTAAGAAGCACTCAGACACCTTGTAGTTGCACCTGCAGTAAGTGTCCATCTTGGCTGGTTTCTGCTCCATGTGATCCTTCTGGCTGTTCCAATACTCAGCATCAGCCTGCCCAAGCTTGCCAGCCCCACACACTCTCCCATGTCATTGGTGAACCACAGGTTCCCCTCCAGGTTCTAGATGTCTCTGTACACATACTGCAAGGTCCCCCATCCCATTCCCAAAGTAACATGCATACTTGCCTCATGAAGTGCTCTGGGGGAAACACGGGTTGGGGGCTGGGGGTGTATGTGTGTGTGTGAAGGGGGTGGGACGGGTCAGCCCTGATGGAAACCCCCGCCCCCGAATCCATAACCTCAACCTAGGCCAGACCACAACAGATGCTAATTCTTTTTCCATTTTTTCCAGTTTTTTATTTTTGGTTTACCACACTCAGTTCTGCATGTTTTTGAGTTCCAAAGTCTCTTCCTCCCTCCCAAGATGGCATGGGATCCGATGAAGTTTCTACACATACGTTCTCGTTAAACTTATTTACACAATAGTCCAGTTGTAAAGAAGGATTATGACCAATGGAATGAACCATGAGGAAGAAGAGAGGAAACCAAAAAAGAAGAGAAACAAAAGAGAGAGCAGATAGTTTCCCTCGATCCGCATTCAGAGATTCTCCACAATACAAGGTTCAGAGATAGCTCCAAGGGACTCATGGTGGAAAGAGCTAGCTACAAAAGGATACTAATTCTTTTTTTTAATATCTTTTTTTATTTAATATATTTAGTTTTCAGCATTAATTTTCACAAGAGTTTGAATTACAAATTTTCTACCCTCCCCCCCACTCCAAGATGGCGTATATTCTGGTTGCCCTGTTCCCCAGTCAGCCCTCCCTTCTGTCACCCCACTCCCCTCTCATCCCTTTTTCCCTTCCTTTCTTGTAGGGCAAGATAAATTTCTACGCCTCATTATCTGTGTATCTTATTTTCTAGTTGCATGCAAAAACTTTTTTTTTGTTTTTGAGCATCTGTTTTTAAAACTTTTGAGTTCCAAATTCTCTCCCCTCTTCCCTTCCCACCCACCCTCCCTAAGAAGTCAAGCAATTCAACATGGACCACATGTGTATCATTATGTATAAC
>JAQQSZ010014911.1:0-11402 GCA_028646595.1 Phalanger gymnotis
TGTGTGTGTGTGTGTGTGTGTGTGTATGTGCGTGTGTGTGAGATTTACCATTGCATCAAAGACATGCTTTGATGATATTCATAGGGAACAGGAAAGTTTTTGCAAGCAACATTCCCAATAAATTACATCTTCCCTATCACATAATTTATAATGATAATAATAATGGTTATTATTATTATACTACTTGAGTATTTGCATGTACCTACTATATTTTAATAATTGTGCTAAACACTTTATGTTGTCTCAAAATTTTATCTCATTTGATCCTCACAACAGCCCTGGCAGGTAAGTGCTATTATTAGTCCCATTTTGTAGTTGAGGAAACTGAAGTAAACACAGGTTAAATGACTTGCCCAGGACCACAGAACAATTTACACTCAGGTCTGCCTAACTCCAGGCCCAGTGTTCGATCTACTGTGTCACCTAACTTTTTAGTTGACTCCAAAGGTGGAGGATACATGATTCCATTTTACTTATTATACGTTACTATTTAAAAAAAAATCAAAGTACTGATTCTACCTTAAAGTCTGTCTTTGAAAAAGGCATCATCCATCTGTGTCAACATTTTTTGAGGTTCCTTGAAATTCATCACAAAAGTGATAACTTTATTTGATAATATTCTTCTTATCAATGTTAGGTGAGGTATGAAATAGAAAGACATATGTTCACCCAAAGATATTCATCACTGTAATGGAGGATAACCAGCAATGAACCCAAGTTAGTAAAGGAATTCCCTTGGTTGAAGAGGTTCTTGTGATATTTATGTCTGTGAATGATTGAATGAATTAAAAAGCATTTAGGAAGTGCTTACTATGTGGCAAGCACTGAGGAGAAAAGAAGAAAAATAGAAACAGACTCTGTTCTCAAGGAGCTCACACTAATTGCGGGAGAAAACTGAAAGGAATGATCAGCTATTGGGCTGATAGAAAAGGGCTACAAGTGCTAAAGGACCAATGGTGGAATAGATGACAAGACCCAGAGTTTCTTAGGTTGCACAAATAGGTCAGATGACAGTGGCAAGTTATGGCAAGATATAAAGTCAATAGTAAGACCTGGTAGAATAAATGGAGACATCTTAACAGCAGCAAGGAATGGAGGTAAGTGGCATCTTATTTAAGCACTGTCAGCGGCGAAGCAGCCGATGTAAGGATAAAAGCAAGGGAGAAGGCCATTTCAGTCCTGGTGGGTCTTCCCATCCTGTGGCCATCTCAGAAAGTTTGTGGGACAGCCTAGGCCTCAGGATAATTGGGAGGGGGAAGGCTGCCCTAATTGGTGGTGGGTCTTTCTGGAGGGATTCTATTTTTGTCACAGACCCCAGACCTTAGCAAATCCCATTGGAAGAGATCTGATACCACTAAAAATGTGCTCTAACAATTTACCCAGGGAAAGAAAAGTGCATCTGGAATGTCTATTGTGAAGACTATGAATTGCTATTAATGGCCCGTGTGCAGAGTTTGTCAAACAGAATAAATATCTAGGACAGACAGTAGAAATGGACATGAATTGGCACTAGATGTAAAATGGAGGAAAGGAGCAAGCTGAGTTTTTTATAGGCAATTGCAAATCTCATCTAATGGCTACAAACTTCTCCCAGAGACAAGTTCCATTTTAAAAAAAATTCTATTTATGTTGTATGTCTGAAAGTGTTACACATAGGTTTGGAAATGGCAGCTGCATTAGAGGTCATCTTATTTTACAGTTGAGGAAAATAGAAGCCCAGAGACCAATTGACCTGACAAGGTGAAATAGGTAGTAGGTAAGAAAGCCCACGATTTTTACCCTCTGACTCCAAAGCCAACCCTTTCTCTGTTGCCCTATTCTGACTCCCTAATTATAGAACATAGTACTCTCTGGTGAATTAAAATGAGTATCATGCATGGAGCCCTTTAGAGGTGTATTGGGGGATGGGTGTAAGCAGGCTGCAACACATACATACCCACAAAATAAGGAGCTTAAAGAAGAACTGGAATAAATGATATCATTAGGGAAATAGATGCATGAAATTGAAGGGTGAGGTATATGATGAGAATGAGGGATGACAGGCGAATGGTCCACATGATCCACTGATGTCCTTTCAATGTCAGGATAAAGTGAAAAAGAACCCCTGTGGTAAATTTGTGGGAGGACAAGGATGACATCATACAGGATGAGTAGGCATGGATGGCTTTTCATCTGCATCATTAAAGGGAACATTCAAATCAATAAGATCACCGATCTACTTGAATATTTACATCATAATGCTCTTTATATGGTACCAAATAGTAAAACTGAAAAAAGTTTTTTGAAATTTAGGGTGATTTGTTGCTATCATGTTAAATCTAAGTATTTTTAACTGATTTTTTCAGTCTATCTGAATTTGCAAAATGAATGAAGAGGTAACTGAACATGATAAAGGCAGTCTGTAATAATAATAATAATAGCTAGCATTTATTTAGCATTTACTGTGTGCCAGGAACTGTGCTAAGCCCTGGACAGTTATTGTCTCTTTTGATTCTCACAACAAACCTGAGAGGTAGGTGCTGTTATTAGCTGCATTTTATAGATGAAAACTAAGGCAGAGGTAAGTGACTTGCCCAGGGTTTACACAGTTATTAAGTGGCCAAGGCCAGATTCAGGTCTTCCTGTCTCCAGGCCTGGCATACTATATACTCTGCCACCTAGCTTCTTTTCAAAGTTTCAGAGAACTTAGCTTCTTTCCCTGCCGTATATAAAAACATCATGTCTTCCTATATGTAAATATGAAAAAGGCCCTAAGTGAAATATTATAAAGGAAACATATACACATAGAAACATATGCATAGACACAAACCAAAAGGTGTGTAATTATATCTCAATATATCTTCTCTTTTACTCTGATTTACTCTTATTCTGATACCTTATGATAGTATTGTTCATCAAATCCATGCCACTGAATTGCAAGTCATGCTTAAATTCTTCTGAAATCAGAAGTTTAAAATTACAGGCCCACGAATTGATGATATATCTGGCAACAGAGGATTAGCCTTGCTAAATTTCAGAAAGACTCATCACTAAATGGGCTATAAGAGGATGTATTTATTTTATTTTGGTGGAGGGGGGAGTGGTAAGGGATAGCAATTCCCCGAACACCAGTCTGTTTTAGTTCAGGGTTTATCAGCAATGATGACATTTATAGATCTATGAAGTATTAAAGTATGTAATAGTTATGTACCTGAAAAAGGGTGTGTTTTATATGTTAGCCTTTCTCTTTTGGTGCCAATTTGTTATTTCTATGGCAAAGGGAACTTTCATGGTGAACACTTCCTCTGCTAATTCAGATGACCAACTGCTCTACAATTTTACAGAATTGCCTGGGACATAGAGAAGTTAAGCAACATATCCAAGCCAAGGTCATTCAAGTACGGATGACAAGCAGGACTTGAGTCTGTCTTTCTGATTTGGAAGCCAGCTCTCTGGCTACAATGCCAATTCAAATTACATTTGATAGATGGAATTATACATGGATAGTGGCATTTTGAGTAATAAATCTGGGAAAGAGGCTCTTTTTGATGTGCGTGACAGTGTGGTAGAAGTTGGTATAATAACTTAGCAATCACATATATAAGTTACTTCTTTTCTTTGCTCTAGGATTAGATGTTCTTCTATGTCAGGTAACTTGGACTCAGAACAGCTAGATGCTCTTTTACCATTTTTTAAAAATCTTGATTGTGGATTTCTTATCTATCCTTCCCATGATAAAGTTCATTTCCTTAGCTGAGATATAAAATAGGATTTGAACAATTCCAACTTTTATGTGTTGTCTATTATCACCCCATCATTCACTTCCAAGAAAAAAGTTTCATTCTTTTTTTCTTCTTCAATTCTCCCTTTGCCCCTGATGTACCCTTTTTATAATCCTTAGATTTTATCTCAAGTCCAAGTTCATTCTTGACTTCAGTTATGTATATACCACTGTATGTACAATGCTCTTCTAATCTACTTCTCCTCCATTGTCTTTTGTATTTTAACAAACCGCATTTTACTGATGCTTTTTATCTTTACATCCATCATAGTTGTTTCCCATGGAACCTTGAGTTTGACCCCTGGCTGTGACCAGCAAAGTTAATTAAGCAAAAATATCTAATAGGCACTGTTGCTGACAATGTATAACAAGATTCTTTTCTAATTGTCCTCCTTCTTTCTGACCTTCACCAATGGAATTATCTGCAATCACACAATCAGAATTTCATTATTAATAGTATCCCATACCTCTTGAGGCAATTTCATTTTTAGAGTATCAGACCATGGAAGTACACACATTTTTCTATAAATTCTTAGAATTCTCCTCTCTATATTGAGTTTTCTTACATGAAAAAGATTTCTATTTTGTAAATGAAAAGATCTCTCTGGAATCTTCCTGAAAAATGTTTATAGTCTTTAACACTGTGTGATGCGATTGCTAAAGGAAATGTAATGGATTAGGAACTTGAATTAAAAATAAGTAGGAAATAGATATTTATAGTTGGCAAGAGGAAAAGAGAAATAGTATGTGGAAAGTTTATTCATAGACCAGGAGCTTATGTGATGAGAAAACTTACTAATCAGTCAATTATATGTACTATATGTTCCAGGTGGTGTGCTAGGTATTGGCTATACAAACGCAAGTGATCTTCATATAGAAATAATTCTATTATATAGAATTTGTTACCATTTCCTATGATTATGTCACCATATAACTAATGCCACTAATTGCCAAAATGTGTTCACAAAGTTTGGGTTGGAATGGCTTTGAGACAACAGTTTTATCTCTATTGCTAAACATCTTAAGTCACATCTTAAATTTCAGAAAGACATTGTGTATGTACTGGTTATCCTGAGGTTTCTCTTTTACTTCACTTCTAAACTGAATGCTACTTGACATCAATTTAAGAAGGCCAGATATATGTTTCATACTTACTCATGTCTTTTGATAGAAGACTAAATTCCTTGATATTTAATTAGCTGTTACAACCACTATCTTGACGGTAGAGGTGGGGTGGTCAAAGTAAGAGCCATCTAGATTGAATTATTTTAATTCAATTAGCAACATTCATTAGAAGTATGATTCAATTCAGCAAACATATATTAATAACCCACTATGGGCAAAGATAGGCAGTACAAAGTAATAGATGTGCAGTAGATCAAATCAGAAAGACTCGAGTTCAAGTGTGGCTTCTGACACATAATAAAAGTATGAGAAAGTAAGTGGACTTATGATTTTAATGGTACAGAGAATTCTCACATGATAAACTCCTTTTAACAACAAAGGTCAGCCCCTTCTCTGCAATTTATAGCGTCAAAGAGTTGACTAGAGCTTTAAGAGATGAAATGACTTGCCTGCAATCACACAATCATTGTGTGAGAGTTGGGACTTAATCCCATCTTCCTGGCTTCAAGGATCTAGTCCCCATAAAACACACCTCCACCAGTACCAGCTGTAGGAGCATTAGTAAATCATTTAGACTTTTGGTGCTACAGGCAATTTTGTAGGACAGACATCCACCAAGATGCCAGGCCCTGGGTAAGACGAGTATCTTACCATCTGCCTTGCTGCTATGCAAAAGTTCCCTTCTCCTTTGTCATCTCCATTTCTACTTTTTTATTTGCATCTGGGAATACTATAGCAATACTACCACGGCTACTGAATGAGTGTAACAGTCTACTGAACTATGATTCCACGCAATCCCCATGACTACCCAGACTAAACTGTCTTTCCAGAGCTACCATTCTATATGTAGTTTAGGTAAGCTTCAAGGCAGAGTCCAACTTTTATATTTGCATCTCCAACACCTAAACAATGTCTAGAATATAGTAGCTACCTAATAAATACTTCTTGATTGACTGAGAAGTTAGAGATAAATTGCAAATATGCATCCATGAAGGGGCATTTCCAAATACTGGAAATTACACTGGCAAAAGCATAAATCTAGACTAAAAGATAAATTAAATGTAATATGCTTGCTTTGGGGGACATAATGGAAATTAACTATCCATGCTCTGAAAGAAGTAACTATCTATTAGGAGACAAGAGACATGTATGAAAGTAAATCTAATATAAGACAGTATTCATGAACGAGATAATCTTTAATAAGAAGGAATAATCTCTTTTTTGTTTTTTTCATTTGTTTTTGGAAGAAAGCAGGAATTAGGGAGGATTATAAGTCTATTGAAAATGAAAATATTATTGCCCTCCTGTCTCCCTTACATCCTCTTCCTTACTTCTCCTCTCCCGTCTTTTCTTCTTCCCTCCCCACTTTTCCCCTCTCTTATCATCCCATTCCTTCTTCTCCTTCCCTTTCCTCCTGAGTTCCTTTCCTTTCTCCTCACCTCTCCTCCCTTTCTCCTCTCTTGATTCTGGAGCCCATTTTATAATCTCCTCATCTCACAACAGGGGAAGGAATGCATTTTCCAGAAGGGGAGAATTTTGCTTGATTTTTCTTAAGAGCAAAGATTTTTATTTGTTTTTCCTTGTACCCTCCATTCTTAGCTCAGTTTCTTCTGGGCCCATAGTAGGAACTTAATAAATGCCTGTTCACTTGACCTGACCTGTGTGGCTATTGGCTAAACTTTGGAAGTAATACGAAAAAGACCAAATTCTTTGTGAAGTGTTCACTAAAGAAAAATAAAAGTTATTTCCTTGAACTCTACCAATCTTAAATCACCAATGTTAGAGTGATAAATCATGGGCATTTAGGTAATTTCTTTGTAGTTCTTGTTTCAATCCATCCTTATTTAGATCAATATCACTACTGGGACATTATTTTCAATGTAGCAGAACAGAAAAGTTCATCTATCTATTTTATTTGAATAGCATAAAGATTTAGGTCTTGAAATATCATTTTTCTTTTCCTATAATTTCAGTCCTGTATGATTTTGTTTTCTCATAAGGCATCCCCTAAATCATCACAAATTGCTATGATTAGTTTATATCCGTTTCTTTTTTTCACATTATACCAAATTACTTTGTATGCTTATCAAGTATATTTCTTTCTTTCTTAAATTATAGGGAAATGATAGAAATGCCACATGTGAAAAATACTGCATATATTTTCCATTTATCTCTTGATAGCCCAACATTGTTCTTTACAGTATATTTCCTAACATGTGATCCTCTCAAGGCTAAATTAACTCAAGCAGTAAAATTTCTATTGTTTTTCTTTTAAAGACAACTTCCAATCAACTAGATGTTCTTGTTATAATGATTTTTCTGATTAATGTATTTTTGGTATTTCCTCTTTGCTTTGCTTTCTTTAAGGCTAGAACCCTTAGGGTAAAATAACTGCAGGATACAAATAACGTTTGAAAGTAAAAAATTCAGTCAGGTTGGGTTTTTTCCTGTCATGTAAGGAAAAGAAAAAAAAGCACACCCAAGAACACTTGTTTGACTCAATTTAAGATTTTTTCTTACTATTGCCATTTTTTTTTAGTAAAAAATGATTATATGTTTATAGGCTTAGAGAAAAACTCTCGATTAAATAAAATCCCAAATGATAACTTTAAGCAATAATACCAATTGGCCACCTGTGGCTTCTGAACAAAAAGTAATGCATTTACATATTCTCTTGAGAGTACTCATATTCATATGATACCTAGCACTCAATAAGACCTTAATGAATGCATGTTGGTGGATGTATTGATTAACTGAGACTTCCTAAATACTTTCTTTCTCCTTAAGGTAAAATGGGAATAGTATAATGTACTACTATGAACAGAATATATTGAAGTAAATGGAAGAGAATGATTTCCTTTTTAATGAATATTGGTTTAGGAGTAATGAAGTGTCACATTATACAATCCTCAAAGAAGATATTACTGAGAAAAATCAAAATTAATAATTGGCTTGCATGCCTTCTGTGAGCATACATATATTTTATATTGTATTTCCAAACCACATATTTATTGTGTTTTTTCTACTTATGTTTAGGATTTTCCTATGTACATAGAAGAGGAGGGCCTTTATCTTTGTTAGCATTATCGGGTAGCCATATCTAATATTTCCACTTACATGACAAAGTTACCAAACAAATTGCTTGATTGGGTAATTTCATAATTGTTTTGATAATTTGGCATACTGTTTTCATATGTTGTGGTTTATGCCTCCTAGATATTTGCTTAGGTGGAATAGTCCCTTTGTGCAACTATGAATATACTAGAACAAGGTACTTATCAGGCTGCTTAGAAAGATAAAAACTAGAAGTCATGGCTTTCTAATGAACCAGTTATTCTGAGCATTCCAGAAAACAATCAAATTACTCATACAGAGAGTCTAAAATATCCATAACCTTTAAGCCAGAGATTACACTGCTATGAATGAACTCCAAGGTCAATGATGAAAATATTGAACCTATACACCAAAGTATTTTTAGCAACACTTTTGGCAATGTGAAAGAATTGTAAGCAAAGTCAATGCTTATCAATTAGATAATGGTTAAACCATTTCTGGTACAAGAATATAATGGAATATTATTGTGCTCTAAGAAATGATGAATATGAGGAGCAGAAAAAAATATAGGAAAACATATGAAATAATACAAAGTGATGTATACAGAACCAGGAAAACAATATGCTTGATGACTACAACAATGTAAATGGGAAAAAAGTAACAAAATAACCAAAACAGAATCTGGCAAAATTACAATGACCTCCCTTGGAGTCCAAAGATGAAATAGGAAAATTCACATCTTCCTACTTCTTTGTAAATGTGGAAGACAATGGCTGTAAAATACTTCATATGATGTCAGGCTTTAATTATTTTTAACATATTGGCTATTTATTATAATTCCCTTCCTCTTTTTTTTTTAAAAATTCTTCATTATAAAGGATGGTTTTCTTGAAGGATGAGAGGAAAGGTTACATTTAGAAATGCAGGTAGTATAAAAACCAAAGCTATCAATGCAAATTTAGTAAAAAAAAAAATAAAGAAAAAGAAAGAAAGAAAAAAGAAAAAGAAAAAAATGATACCAGACTAACCTTTTTAGAGAGGAAGACTACAGTATATAAGGGGAATGATACATTTGACAAAGCCTTTTATGATATTCTTAAGCCATCACTTCCTAATGTATAGGTCATTCTGCCTTCTTTCTCAAGGAGTTCAATACCTGTCTCAAAGTCTTCCTTTCTACTCTAAGAATGTGTTGTATTTTGTCAAAAGTTTTTTCTGTATCTGTTTAGATAACCATATGACTTTTGTTGTTTTTGTTATTGATATGCATTCCTATTATAAATCTCACCTGATTATAATGTATGATCTTTGAGATATATTGCTGTAATCTCCTTGTTAGTATTTTATTTTAAATTTTTGCATCAATATTCATTAATGAAATTGGCCTATAGTTTTCTTTCTCTGTTTTTCCTGTCGCTGGTTTAGGAATCAGCACCATATTTGTGTGATAAAAGGAATTTGGGGAGGGGTGCAACCATGATGGTAGAAAAAAGGCAGGAATTTGACTGAGCTCTCCCCAATTTCCCTTAAAAGAACTTTAAATCAGATGTTAAAATGAATTCTGGAGTTGGAAAACCTACAAAAAGCTGGAGTGAAAAAAATTTTCCAGCCCAAGATAACTTGGGACTGCAGGAAAAGTCTGTCTCACTTGGTTAAAATGGGGCAGAGCACAGCACAGGTCATGTCCAGGCAAGCTAGCAGGAAGCCCCTAATTCCAGCAGAGATCAGCAACTGGAGCATTACAATACCAGCTGGACAGGTCAGTGGCACAGTAGGCCAACTGTGAGGCCCCTAGTCCCAATGCAGCTGACTAGAAGTCAGGCCTTTCAGGCCCAGAGGCCCCAGCACAACTAGCTAGACTAGGCCAGTGCAGCAGGAGCTGTCAATCACAGAGGCCCCAGTGCAGAAAGCCCCCAAGGCACTCATGCAAGAAGATTGGGAGAGTGTCCCCTGTACCCCAGCAGTAGAGCTCAACTTTAAAAGTCATAAAATAGGCTGGAAATAAGCAGAAAAATAAAAAAAAAAAGCTTTGAGTATAGAATATACTACGGTGACAAAGAAGATGAAAACAAAAACTAAGAAAAAGACAATAAAGTCAAAACACACACATGCGAAGCTTCAAAGAGAAATATAAATTATTCTCAGGTCCCAAAAGTCCCCCTAGAAGAGATCAAAACAGAGTTTAAGAGAAGTAGAAGAAAAATTGCAAAAATAAATGAGAGTTACACAAGAGAATAATGAAAAAGAAGCATAAAAATTGGAAAAAAAAAAAAAAAAGCAAACAACTCCTTAAAAATTAGAATTGGTTAGAATCAGGGACTTCCAGGAGTCAAGATGGTGGATTAAGCAGTAAATTGCCATAACTCTCTCATATTCATCTCCAGACAACCATAAAATAGCACTCTAAAACAAATCCTGGAACAACAGAACCAGCAAAAAGACAGAGTGAAACAACGTTTTCGCCCAAGAAACTTGGAAGATTGGCAGGAAAGGTCTGTCTTGTTGGTAAAAGGGGACTGCAATCTAGGACAGGATGCATTCAAGCCAGCCAGCAATAAACTCACCTCAGAAAATTAGTGGGAAATCTTGAGTCCCAGTGTGGTGGAGCAGGCAAACACCAGTATAGCCAGGAGAATGAGCAGATTTCAGCTCTGAGAATTGCTAAATGCTTCAGTATAGCCTTGGGCAATCAGGTAGTTACCAATCCCAGGGGTGCCTAAGCAAACAGGCAGCCACCAGTGCCAGGCCCCTTGCCACATGCTCCAGTGTAGTCCCATGGAAACAGGCAGATGCCATTGCATAAACACCCCACCAGGCTGAGCACATGCCAGAAACTAGCAGTAGGAGCCTGGCTTAGCAACAGGTAAACTGCCAGAACCCTATAGCCTCAAGCAGTGCCAGACACCTCCACCCCACACCATTAATGTGGTGCCAGGCATGAGCGTCCTATGTGGGTCTTGGGGCAACTTCAGTGTAGCACCAGGTAAACAGCAAAGGCCTGCAACCCCCGACACAAGAAGATTGGGATAGTGCCACTTTCAACCCAGGAGCTGAGCTCAAGTTGAAAAGAAATTTTTAAAATATGATGAGCAAAAAACAACAACAACAAAAAAGAGTTTAACCATAGAAGTTATTATGGTGACAGGGAAGATCAAGACAAGAAAAATCAGAAAAGGACAACACTGTAAAAATGTCTATGGACAAAGCCCCAAACAAAAATAGGATATGATCTCAGGCCCAGAAAGAACTCATGGAAGAACTCAAAAAGGAGCTTAAAAATCATATAAGAGAGGTAGAAGAAACTGTGAAAAGAAATGAGAGGGACTTAAGACAATTTTTTTTCTGGTTACTTTTTTTTTAATTAATTAATTTATTTTTAATTTATTTTTGACATGTTTGGTTTTCAGCATTGATTTTCACAGGCGTTTGAATTACAAATTTTCTCCCCATTTCCTCCCCCCCC
>JAQQSZ010014912.1:0-11402 GCA_028646595.1 Phalanger gymnotis
ATTTCAAACCATTCAAACATATACATGATTATATTTGAGATTATAAATTGGGCCTTCCTACTACAACAAGTGGGAAAGGGACCTGTATGTACAAAAATATTTATAGCTACTTTTCTTAATTTTTACACACGGTTGTTTCAACTAAAGAATTGAAGCAGGAAGGGGAGAAAGAATTTGTTGACATTCTAAAGAAATTTGAAGTCATTATCTCCACTGTTATTCACAAACTTAAACTACTGTGTCCTGCCAAACATCAAGAGCAAATAAAGTAAAAATTCTCCAAAAACACTCAAAAAACTTTCCCAATAGAGTCATATGAATGAAATTCTCAAAGCTGAAGATAATGGAACCTTTTTTTCCTCTTAATGTCAAATTTGTATATTTAAAATATATGTTTAACATATGCTTTCTCTGCTTATTATTATTGTTATAACTATTGTTTGTGATGATGTTAATGATGATGAAGCTCCTTGATGGCAGAAGCTATTTTATCGTAGTCTTTGAGTAGCCACTATCTAGCACAGTATGTGGCACATTCTAGACATTTAATAAATGTTTATTGCAAATTAATTGTTTGGTCAATTAATATAGTATTGTAGAGTTTCCTAATCCTTTTATACGTTCTCTCATTTAAGGCCCATGATACTTTTGAGATCTAGGAAACTACATCTAAGAGAAGTTAGGGGACTTGTCCAAGGACATGCAACTAATAAGTGGACAGAGCTTGGTCAAGCCGAATTCATGCTAGTTGGGGCATCTGAAGACCTGGGTTCAAATTACAACCTGTGCCCCATTTGGCAAGTCACTTCATTCCTTGGGGCCTCAGTTTTCTTATCTGTAAAATGACATTATAGACCTCTGAGGTCCTTTCCAGATCTACAACTATGATACTACGAATTTACAAATGTCAGAGATGAGAATCAAGCCCAGATTCTCTTGACTGCAAACTGAGCTCACTTTACACTTTTCAGCTCTGCTGCTCTATCAGAAAATAAGGATGTGATTGGAGAATTGCTCATTTAGAACTAAAAGCGACCCTAGAGATCGCCACAACCCAATCTTAATTTTTGGACTGATGAAGAAACTGAAATAAGTTTAGTTACTTTCCCAAGGTCCCCAAAATAAGTTCCAGAGCCGGGTTTCCAGCCCAGGTTAACTACAAATCCAGCCTTTGTGCACCATGCTGAGTGATGTAGAAGGGAGGCCAAAGTCAAAAATCGTGGTGTGTAACCACGGCCTTAGACCTCAAGAGGATGTTAAGGAAGGAGAAAGATGACAATGATCTACTTAACTCTAATGGTGAATAAATACAAGATATTGGTCTATATTTGTATATTTTTCCCATCATTCAAAAAAAATTGTTGAGAAAGTAAATATTTGATTTTTCTTTCCTTTTATGTGTCTTTAATGTATTATTGAAATGTAATGAAGTAGAAAGCTCAGTTTAATATGTGTGCTTCATTGATGATGCAGATCTAGGCTTATCAAATCAACAAGAACAGCTCTTTGAGAATGGGCTTCATCCAAGCAACGAGATGTGATAAGGTCTGTCCTCTACTCAATGACTTCCGTGCTTCCTGCTTGTCTCCTAAGTAAAATACCCGTTCTTTAATCTGATATTCACTCAAGGCTCTTTACATCTAGCATGGAGGTAATTACGAGTCCAAGCATATTTAAAGTGCTTACTACGTTCTAGGCACTATGATGATGGCTAAAAATGCAAAGACATGCAAAAAGAAAGTTAGTCTTTACCTTCAAAGAGCATATGGTGGAAGACAACATCAAAGTAAGCTGAAAAGCAGAGGAGGCAGGAAAATACAGTGTGTGTATGTGTGTGTGTGTGTGTGTGTGTATGTGTGTGTGTGTGTGCACATGTGTATCTGTCTATATGTCTCCTGGGAAGAGGGGGAGGGGATAAAAGGTAAAGGGATATTCTATATAAAAGGATCATGGGGATATCCTGAGAATCAGAGCAAAAAACACAGATCCAGGAGGTAAAGGAAGCAAGTATGGCCAGGGTCCATCCCTAAAATAGGGATATAATATGCCCCCAACAGAAGGGCACCTGAGAAGTGGAGCCACATTCAAAGGAGAGAAGTCCATAAGTGTTCAAGGAAGTTCCATGATGACAGAGCATTCGAGCATTGGCAGGGAAGTCCTGACAGTCATTAGCCTACATTTATTTTTTTAACCATATACAACAGGGTCTCTAAAAAAAACAACCTTAAAAACAAATAAAAAATAAATTGATAGACAAAATAAATACGTCACTTTTCAAGTTTAGTATGCATTACAGACATTTTTTTCCATCACTTTCTTAAGTCTAGACAATCAGCAGAGAAATAAATCAAGCATGGATTTGTACTGTTTGTTGATTTCTAAGGCATGATTACTCACACTAAAAATGCGACTATCAGCTCTCTTCAGAAGTATGAACACTGAGTCATACTCTTACCTCATATTCATTGCATATTTTATGTCCTATTGGACTACCTGGATGTTCATATAGATCTTATCTTTTCTGCAATGTGTGTCTATAACTGAATTGTTTCCTAATCTGGAAAAATTTTCCTCCTTTCTTCCCTCTTATATCTGTTGAAACTGTATTTCAAGATACAACTCAAAAGTCATCCCCTCCATGAAGGCTTATGTGACTCCCAGAGTTAGTGACAATCATTAATACCTTAAACTTAAAATATCACAATGGTTTATATTGATTCGGCTGTCATTTCACCTTTAAATTTTATTTTATTATGTGTGTCATATGGTCCCTACTACAATTTCGCTTAATTTGATAACTTAGAAAATTTAGATTTTGTGTATCTATAAAACATAGACTAGAAGGAAAACAATGGACATTTGCTCAACTCATTCCCAAAGTAATCAGCACAGAAATTTTAGCTCATTTTTTTGTGACATCTGGCTCATCTTTTTTGGGCAACTCATTGGTCTGCTTCTCCTGACGGTTCAACTATTAGTGCTAGACAGTGCAACATTTAGTATAGTGCCTAGCACATAGGGGGTGCTTAATAAATGCTTATTTACTGAAATACCCAATGGGCTTTAAGCCTACTGTAGCTCAGAATTCCTATACTCAAGTAGTTCACTGGTCTTGGCTTTCCCAGAAACAAATATTGCAGATACCACCATCATATCTGGCTTAAAAAATGACTTTTCAAAGCCATCCTATATGCAAGGCACTGTACCAGAAACTAGGGACAGAGACAAAAATAATACGGTCCTTGTTTACAAAGAACTTACATTCCAGTAGAGAATCAACATAGAGAGTCATTATATTCTCTATGCATATTCTCTAGCTAAAAGAACCCCAGAGGCCTTCTAGTCCAGACCCCATTTATAAAATGACCCAGATAAGGGTAGGGGAAATTACATAACTTATCTAATGTTACATAATTAATGACTGCAAGAGGGGAAATTAGAACCCAGGTTCTCTCACTACAGAACTATCAAAATTTCTGCTGTGTACATAAGGGGCTTTTCATCCCATTTTTATCCCAGAGATGCTGGAAATTCACAGGATCTTCCTCAGCAGGTCCGAAGGGATTTAGGAAAATCAATTTAAGAGATATGTGGGGGAAAGATTGTCAAGGGAAGAAGGCATATGCGTGGAAACCAATTAAGAAACTATTTTAATCGTCTAAGAAAGAGGTGATGAAGCATTTACACAAAGCAGTTATGGTATGAGTAAAGAGAAAGGAATAGGGATAAATGTAGTGGTCTAGAAGCAACAAGATTTGGCAAATCATTGAGTATGGTATATGATTGAGAGTACAGAATTGAGAATGACTCTTGATTGTAAAAATGATTGAATAGAAGGGTGACAGTGCCCTCAACAATTTGGTAGGTAGACCAATAAATTCTATTTTGGACCTACTGAGTTTAAAATTTACACAGTATATTCAAACAGAGATCTCAAGCACATATCTACAGATGTAGGACTAGAGTTAAAAAAAAGCAACGACAAGGCAGTGACCCCTTTTTTATTTCAAATAGAGTTTTGTTAACTCAGAGAATAAGTGGCAAAGTTGGCATGTGAACCCTCATCTTATGATTCTATTTCCAGTACCCTTTCTTTGCACCCCTATGCCTCCAATCATTTGGGATGGATAATATGTACCAGATCATAATGGGAGCTGCAGTGATATGGGTGGCAAAAGGTCTGGATTTCAACATAAGCTTTGTCACTTCTGAAATATTAGGCAACCGACTTCCCCTCATTGTGTCTAAGTAAAAGAAAAAAAGGATGAAGGGAAAGAAGAAATGGGAGAGGAATGAGGGAAGGAAAAAGGGAGGGAAAGAATGAAAAAAATGAAAAAGGAAAAAAGACAGAGAGAGAGAGAGAGAGGAAGAAAGAAAGAAAAAAAGAAAGAAACTTTACAAAGAGAACATGTAACTTAGGGTATTAGACTGGATTAGCTGATCTCCAAATTTCCTCTGAATTCTAAGTGCATTTCTATTAAAATGATGCCTTGCATTTGTATGGTTTTATAATTAATATACTCATATATCATATACATAGATGCCAAGCAAAAGGGTATATTGACAGTCCTTCTTTCTCTCTACATTAGGAGGTAGGTAATCTGGAGCGTGACCTAAAATATAAACATGTAATGAAAAATGAAACCTTAAAGTCTGGACCCTGCCTGCTAAATTGACTGCATTTATATTTAGAATATTATTTTACTTCTGCCCTTCAGATTTCATCTTTACCCTTGCCACTCAGAGACAAAATTGAAGAAAACTAATTCCAAAAATTACTTGTTTTAATTTATTTCCTTTGTTGCATGACACTGCTTACTGTGCTCTATCATTTTTCTGTTTATGTGTGAAATGACCTGGCTTTAACACCAAAAAGCTGTTCCACTCACCTTGCAATACCTGAAATGGCCAATGAACAAAATGATTATGAACTGCACCAAAATTCATTAACTCCTATTAAATGGAGGCTATGAGATTAGAGAAGAAGGAAGATTAAAAATAGTGTGCTTCATTAGGAATATAAATGTTGTGAGTTTCTTTTCAAAAAATTCTGATGAAACTATTTTTCTCCATCAAAAATTTCAGTTCACATTTACTTGTTTTTTTATTGATAAATATGAAGCATGATTTTCATATAAGGGACACAATTTCGGTTGAACCAAAGAAAAATCAGAAGATGAGTGCTGAGGAAGAAAAGAATGCTGCTCAGGAAGACTTGGGTATAAGAAATTCTGTAAAATACTCCATCTAGTATGTAACAATTCGCAAGATGACAACATTAAAATTAAAAATGAAAGAAAATAGGGGGGTACCTTTTGCAAATGCTTAACCAAACAAGAGACGAGACAGACAATTTCAGTGACCTAATATTTTAATGAAATCTGCCCAAACACAATAAATCCAGCTAGACTAAGAGGAAAAAATGCCAAGCAGAAAAAATGTATATTAAATATATCTCATGTACAACATATAATATTACTAATGTAGATAAACAGCCAATCTTCAATTGATAGTCAAAAAATTTATGAAAGGACTTCAAAAAAAGAACTGAAACTCTATCAATAATTTGTATGAAACTGCTTGAAATCTCTTAATATGATAAATATAAATTAAAGCAATTCTGATATTTCACATTTTGCCTAACAAATTAACACCAAAAGACAGACTGTTTGCTAATGGTATTGTTCGAAGTCAGGCATAATAATTGACTGTGAGGGAAATTTTGGCTCCTCTGATACTTTTGGAAATTATTTTGAATTTATTATTGAGGAAGAATGAGTAAGCTGTTGATATCCTTTGGCCTAGGTATCTCCGCACTGGAAATTTATTATTTATTCCATGTGTATATTCCATGTAGTATATGTGTAAGATTATCTCAATGGTAGTCAATTTTTGTTATCTGGCCATAGCAACACGGGGAGACTATTAAGTCCTGGATGGCTATGATTTACTTTGGTGAGGACATTCCTCCTTAACTTTGCCTAGTGTTCCCCCACCTCTCCTGCCATAGCCAGAGAAATCCTAGCTCTCTTAAAGAATTTACCTTTCTCATGCTTCCAAAGTTCCTTTCTTTATCCACAACAGAAGGAAAATAATAAAGCCTGCCTTTCTGGGCTCTGTCTCACATTAATCCTCGTGTACTCTATGTCCTGGCCACACTACTCTAGTTACTTTACCCTAAATTTGTCTTTCCATATTGTGCTCTTCTTCCTTTGCGTTGGCTGCCTCTCCTGTGTGGAATTCATTGTTTCTTCATCTTAGGCCTCCTAGAATCCTTAACTTTTCTAAAAGTTCATTGCATTTGTTAAGCCCATTAAGAAGGCTTTCCTTATCTCTGTAATCATAAGGGCTCTCTCTGCTACCTCAAAAGATTATATATTTACTTATCTACTCAAATGCAGTAATTCCCGAAAGATTGTCAAAATATTCAAATAAACTAGCCAAATCTCTGTCTTTAACTGACTTGTGACCTTACTTAATTTACCTTGCCCTCCATTTTCTCAACAAGGGCTCAGACTATGTGGACCACAGATTTGAAGTTCTAGAGCATAAAGGTCCTCAGATGGCACCTAGTCTGACTCCCTTCCTCCCATATACATATATACACATACACACATACCTATACACAAACACAGCACATACATGTACTTTATTGTAGAGAAGATCGGGGTTCAGGAAGGTTATAGGGACATTCCCTCCTACTATTCAGGGCAACATCATCCTTCCAGTCCTTCAGGTTCATAGCCTAGGAGTCATCCTTCATTCCTCACTATTTTTTACTCTCCCCACCATATCCAAGTTCTTGCCAAGACCTGTCAACTTCACCTTTGCAAAATCATTCAAATTCACCCTCTTCTGTCCTCTGACACTTCCATGCCTCCTAATGCAGGCCCTCATCACCTCATGCCTAGATTATTGCAATAGTCGTCTGGGGAGGAGAGAGGATCTACCTGTTTCAAGTCTCTCCCTTCTCCAGTTCACTCTCCAGTCAGCCATGAAAGTGAGTGTCTTAACTCCAGTTGCTCCCTATCCCCTTGAGAATCAAATACAAAATTCTCTCTCATTCAAAGTCCTTCATAACCTAACCTCCTCCTAACATTCCAGCTTCCTTACCCCTTACTCCTCAACACATTTTTTTTATTAATTTATTTCTTTTTAGTTTTCAACATTCACTTCCATAAGTTTTTGAATTTTCTCCCTATCCCTTCCCAAGATGGCATGCATTCTGCTATGGGCTCTACCCCTACATTCCTCTCAAACACATTTTCACATTAGTCATGTATAGAACAATTATAACCGATGGGAGAAACCGTGAGAAAGAAAATCAAAACAAAAAAGAAATAGTCTGCTTTGCTCTGTATTCCAACACCATAGTTCTTTCTCTGGATATGATAACACATATTTTTCAACCCAATAATTGGACTACCTGCTGTCCCATAAACAAGATACACCATCTTATAACTCTGGGATATATCTCTTGCTGCCCCCTACCCTCATATCTGGAAGGCTCTCTTTTATCCACTCTTACTACTGACCTCTCTGTCTTCCTTTAAGATCCAACTACAGTTGCCATCTATTTTTGGAAATGAAGGGGTTATAGGATTCACACTGGACCCCTAAAAGTAGCAGACCATGTCCTTTGACACAACCCAGCCCCTGAATTTACCCACACATTTCTACCTAGATACTCAATAATTCTTTTAACTGTCCTTTCACTGTGGCTCTCTTAACCCCTTTCATTATCTGTACCTGGCCCATGCCAGACCACTTGCCACTCCTTAATCCCATGCAGACTCTTTCTCTGTTGGCCCCAGGCACCACCCCATGCTATTTATCACTCCTTAATCCCTCCAGATCTTCTCAACATCTTTTTTTCTTGTATATAAGTACCAATCTTTTATTTTACCAATCATTAAAATTGAGGATTTACTAGGAACTCTGCCTTCTCCTACTGGCAATACAATAGTGCACATTTACTATGAATCTTGCCTGCCTAGCTAGTGTTACGATAAAATCTTGCTCCTCTGAAAGAAGGCTCAAATGGCCAAATTCTTTTGAGGCAGACCCCCTGTACCCTTGAATTTGGGGGTTCCCAGCATCCCAAACCACAACAGAAGACTGCCCAACAATACTTCAGCTCTGTTCATTGTATACTATTCATTTTTTGTATTGAAATGGATGGACCAAGTGACACAGACCAAGCCAAATTAGAATATATTGAGCATCATTTATTAGCTGGCCGGCGACTGTCCCATAGAGAGGAGCAGCCCCGAGCTCAAGAATCTAGGACTTCTTATACGTGAGCCTTGAGCAGGTGCAAGCAAGCCGTTACAAAAGCAGAGTATTGTGATCAGCAGAGCATATCTAGTTTTGCCCATCTGGGGCCACACAGGGTCTTGAGCAAGACCCGGTGATTTACACCAAATGTTTGTTCCAGGAAGCTGAGTTTGATGTGGAGTCAAAGAGTTCCAGTAAGTGGAGTGTTACTGCATGCCCCTGAGCAAGGGGGCTGCACATAACCTGTGCTCGCCCCTGAGCAAGGGGGTTACACGCCCCTTGTGCAAGGGGGCATTTCAGTATAGTTTACTTAATATATATTGGTTATCGAGTTGTCTCCCCCATTAGATTCTAAGCTTGCTGAGAAAAGGGACTGTCTTTTACTTCTTTTTGTATCCATATCATTAACCTCAGTGCCTGGCACATAGCTGGTGCATTATAAATGCTAGTTGATTAAGTTATGTGAAATGAAATTCTAGAGGTAGGATTTGAACCTAGGTCTTCTGACTAAAGAGTTCATCTCTTTTCCCCTGGATCACGATAGTGAACTTAGAAGTACCCTATATTTATGATTTTTCCTTCATTCCTGAAGAACACAAATGATATCACAAGGATGATGTCTTGACTTGCATGTGAATTGGATTTCAGTGAGGCAGATCTACAAGTCAGCAGCCTCACTCTTTCCTCTGGTCATCAAAATCCAGTGGCAGGACAAGAGTCAAGACAACAGATGATGGATGGCTCAGGATTCAGTGGGTGACTTTGGCCTTTCTAAATTAAGTCTTTCCTAGGGCTCAATTTATCTGAGGCAATACTCATTCAGTGATTAAAGGTTAGGTAAGAACTGAGACAAAAGGTTGCCCAATTTACTGTCACAAAACTATCAGTTTGGATGAAAACTGTCAATATGGACCAAGACGCTTTCATTCTACTTTCCTATGATCTTCTATGCTAGGCCCTTGGAATACACAGAGACAAAAGCAAAACAGCCCCTGGTGTTACTGAGCTAGAAGTCTAGTAGAGAGTGGCTGGGGTAGGAAATTTCAGCCAGCTTACAGAGTGACTTGTGAACAGTAGGCATTTAAAATGTCTGCTGAATGATGAGTGAGAAAATTATTGAATTAATTAATGATTCCCTTCATTCCAAACAAGGTCTTATTCAATTTCTTATGTTCCCATATAGACTGAGGCTACTTTCCCATTTTCCCAGACCTTTAAGGAATCCTTCAAATAAAATTCTTGTGATTTGACATTTTGAATTTTGGGGAAACAGACTGATTACAAGTGCTTTGAATTAAAATACCTATTTGAAGACACTAAAGACTTGGTTAATAATCATTCATCCATCCTACTGTGTCAAACCTACTGTGAACCAAACAATTTCCCAGGCACCAGGAGTTAAAAATAAAGCAGAGCTTGATTCTTCCCTCCAGTTACCAAAGGTCAGGAGATAAGTAGCTAACACAGAATTTCATTAGAACTAAAATATACAAGGCAGAATAGTGATGAGGTGGCATCTACTAGAATTTACATAAAACATTAGCAAAAGAGTAGTCATTCCTTCTCAACAAACTCCCCCTACAAAATCTATTTTTTTTAAAATTTCTGTTCTCCTATCCCCCAACTAAGCAAGTATTTTAAAAAAGTAAAATTCAATTAAAATTTTAATATTTTAATAAAATTAAGCATATATGTGTTTGTTTATTTAATACCAGAAAATTATGAAGTTAAAAATCTATATTTTGATAGATCTGTTCATACGTTTTCAGCCTGTCAAAATGTCTTTCACGTTTTGGACATTCTTGCACTGTGTATTTATATGCATGGTGCAATAAAAACACTTGTGTTTGTGTGTGTGCCAGATACTGTGCTAAATGTTTCACAATTATCTTCTCATTTGGTCCTTACAACAACCTTGAGATGTAGGAGCTATTATTATCCCCATTTTATAGATGAGGAACTTGAAGCAAACAGAGATTTAAGAGACTTGCCCAGGGTCAACCCTGCTAGAATCTTCAGGCAGATTTGAATTCAGGTTTTCCTGACTTTAGTCCTGGCACTCTATCCACTGTGCCACCTAATTGTACCCAATACATAATACATATGTATGTGTGTAGTCATACTGCATGTACTCACATACATACATATAAACACAGACACATATATACATGCAAACACATACATACATATAAACACAGACACACATATATATATATATGCAAACATGTATATTGTACAAATAAGATTTATAAAACAAATTCCATGCTTTGTTCTTCTATTCCCTAATGGATTATAGCACACATCCGGCATTTCTTTTCCAGTTCTTTCTTAATGCAAAAATTGCAGCTTTAAATAATCTTGTAACATGATCCTATTGCTCCTTCCAAGGTCTATTAGAGATATATGACTAACACTTATTTTCCTGGGTAAAACAGTATGAATAACTTGGGAACTTTATGGTTATAGGTTCAAATTGTTTTCCAGATGGTTGAAAAAATTTCCAGGTCTACCGATAAACCTATTAGTGTACCTGTTTGTGAAATTGAAAATTGATTTTAATTCTGTTTCATTAAGACTTAATCAAGGTAGCCTAGATTAAATATTCTCCTTTATTGTGTCTGCCTAAATTCCTAGCTCTTATAAATTCAGTCAGATAAACATGGGTCAGGATTCTACTCTTGTGACTTGTAACTCCACCCTTACATTGTGACTTGTACTCCAACCCTTGTAACCTATTACTCCCTTTCCAGAGAAGCTTGAACCTAAAGGCCAATCTTATAAATTTAAAGCTGTTGTGGCAAATCACAGGCCTGCATACTAACCCCATAACTTAAGAACTGACCTCATATCCCAATGATGGAGACCTCCATAATGAGGAGACCTCCATATTGAAACATCTAGCCAATCAGAAGAAGACATACCTGGAGGGGCGGAGCCAAGATGGCAGCCGGGAAGCAGTGACTGGCGTGAGCTCCCCACCAAGTTCCTCCAAAAACCTATAAAACAATGGCTCTGAACCAATTTTAGAGCTGCAGAACCCACAAAGTGGCAGAGGGAAGCAGGGCTCCACCGCAGGACAGCCTGGATGGTCTCTGGGTAAGGTCGGTCCCACACGGACCTCCCAG
>JAQQSZ010014913.1:0-10000 GCA_028646595.1 Phalanger gymnotis
ACCCAGCCTTGGTGAGGTCAAAGCCTTCAGGGCTCCAAATACTGGATATAACTGAGGAGAGCTTGGCATTTGATTTTTTGGGGCACACTCATGGAAGGAGTGTTGAGACTCTGGGCAAGCTGCAAACTGCCCCCCAGCTTTGAAACCCAGATGTTGGACTCTTGAGACAGTGCTGATGTTAAGACTCCGGGCAGCTGTAGCTAAGGAGCACTCCAGCTTGTAAACCTGGATGTTGAGACTTTGTTGAACTTTGGTAACTATCTATTGGGATTTGAATCAGACAAAGTCTGTCTGTTGAAGTTTGTGATTTGCTTGTATTTTGTTCTGAAGTTCAGGGTGCTGGCTTTTTCCCCTGAACTAGGTGAATGATATTTGTGTGCTGAATTAAAGTAAGCTTGCCAGCCCCTTAACCTTGCTCTCCTTATTAAGGCAGATCAAAAGAACCTGGGCTTTCTGGCTGTCCAGCAGCTTTCTGGGTGCTGGCTGTGGGTGGATCTGGACCCCCACAGAAGCTGCTAGCCAGATTGTTAAGACACCAGCCATCTTGGCTCCATCCCCTGCAAAGTGGACTTTTTGTTGTCTTTGTTTTGGAGGGCTTCTCAGAATTAAGGAATTTTTGATTGAAAGAGCAGTCTTTGACCTGTTTACTTCAAGGGAAGGCCTAGTCATGTGGGTTTCATGGTTGTGATGCCCTTTGACCCTGAAGAAGTATATATAAACTCAGAGGTTAGTGTTTTGCCTTTGCAGGCACACTCATTGAAAGAGTGTTGGTGACAAGAGTCTGGGTAGCCTTCAATTTGAAAACCCAGGTGATGGTGCTTCTCTCTATGGTAACTATTTATGTACTATTTGGTCAGAGAGATAAAAGCCTGTCTGTTGATCTGTTTGTAATTTCTGTTTGTATTTGCTCTGAAGTTCAGGATGCTGGTTTTTCCTCCTGAACTAAGTTAAAGGTGGATGTATGTTTAATTAAAGTGAGATTGTAAATGCTTTTAAGTTGCTTTCCTTAGAAAAGCAGATCAAAGAACCTATGCTAGCAGCCCTCCTGTGTGTTGGTCTTGTTGGGTCTTTCACCTCTCCAGCAGCTGCTAGCAAGATTGTTGTTACAAATATGACTAGAAAGACTGGAGTATAACTGGTGGTAAAGCAACACATTAAAACTGTAAGGGGAGACAAGACCCCATTGCTTTGCAGCCCACATTGAAAAGGAGAGGGCAGATACTAGGTTAGGTTTACAAGCATGGGGTTCTAATCATTGCCTCTATTAGTTATCCAGTAGAGAGTAAACTCCTTGAGGGTAGGGTAGGCTTAGTTTTTGTCTTTTTATCCCTAACATCTCATGCAGTTCCTTAGCACTTAACCAATGTTTGTTGTTTGGCTAGATTTTTAGGTTGGTTGCTATTTCTGTATATCTGGGCTCCATCATATTGTCTTTGCCACTACTCCCCTGCTTTCATCTTGTTTAACAATATTCAGGTTCTTATAAAATTGGTGAGGCTGCTTTATGAAACTGATCTGGTGGCAGAAGCAGTTGACTTTGGCTAACCATGGATAGACCTAAAAGGACTGACTCCTGAAGAGACAGTTATTGATTAGAATGTAAGTATGTATACTAACCGACCTCATAGAAATACCTAATTTGTTAGCATTTCTTCTGTGAGTTCTCATAATACATAGATCATTCTCCATGGGGGAGTTTCATACCTCATAGGTTTGTTGTGAGGAGCAAAGGAGATAGGCATGTAAAGTATTGTTAAATTTAAAACACTGCAAAGACATCAGTTATTGTTATTATCACTGTTATTATAATTATGCTGAGCCCTTAATGCAATTTTTATAGTGCAGAGGTTCCTGTCCTGAAAAACAAACTATGTAGACATTTATTCTGAGTGCAACAATTTACTGAAATAGATTTTGATTACAATATTCTTGCAACTTGTAGAGGAAAATTCCATTTATTTTTTTTCCCTCAAATTTGAGCAAAGAGGAAAACAAAGAAAACAAGACATGGATTTTTCAAAACCATTGCATGTGTTTATTCCTGAATTTTCCTAGTCATAATGCTGGCTAGAAGTTTATTTTCTTTTATTTTTTTCCTCTGGGAGTATTTATAATCTTTTAGAACAGAAACTCTCTCTCTCTCTCTCTCTCTCTCTCTCTCTCTCTCTCTTTCTCGCACACACACACACACACACACACACACACTTTATCTCTGGCCTATTATCTTCAGTACTGAACATAATGGCTGGCACATGGTAGCTGCTTTAATACATATATATAGATAGATAGATAGATATTTCAATATTTTATTTCATTTCATATTTCAATTCATTCATGGGGGCAGGGAGGGAGACACAGTTTTAATCATTAAAAAATGAGCAGAAGTGAAAGCATCATTTCTGTGTGGTTGCCATAGTTCATCCATAGTTCAAATAACCTTATGCTCAAATATAGAATAAGTCTGAGGACAGGAAACAGTCTCTTTTGTCAGGAGCAAAAGAAATAAAACCCTTGAGTTTTATGTCTGAAAAGGCTTTGTTTGCTTAAAATTAATATCAAAGCTGGATTATAGGATAGATCACAGCACTGATGCCTCAGCAGGGATAGGAAAACAAAGAAATTGAATGTAATAGCTTGAAAAAATCCATAAATATACAGTGAAGTCTTGGCATATAGCTGACTTGAGGTCTACTCTATTCACGTATGCCATCCAAAAAAATTGTTAGGAAAAAATTTCTAGCAAGAGAGTAAAGCTCCTAGGAAAAAACATGTGGGATCTAGATAAATTGGAGGTTGTTATTTTGCCTTAGGCTAGAAGTGTATTCCTACTTCCTTTAAATTCCTGTTTTTCATGCCCAAGGGACAGTGATTTGACCTCAGCCTTTTTTTTTGTCTGTCACTATATGACTGTGTGTATATTTGCCTATGCATACATAACTGTACAAACACAATTGTATAGTATATATGACTTTAATATGTATACACGCATGAATGCACATGTGAATTTGCATATGTATAAACATACATATATTTGTGTGTGTATGTTTTCACCTTCAGAAGAATAATTGATTCATTGATATTGTATTTGTGATGTACAGTCATTTTCTTCCTCTGGTTCATTATCTCTTTCTATGTTTGAATACTTATGAAAATATACAGAATGTACACTTAAGCACTTCTTAAACTGACCCCATGGTGTTATAAACCACAGTTAAAGAGGCACTGAAGGGGTCAAGAATGTAAAAGGTTTAAGAAGCCCTGTTCTAAGAAACAAGAGAAGAGCAGAAAAATCCAATAGGATGACAAAATACACAACTAAAAACTAGCTTAGATTAGAATAAAGGGGTGGTATCAGCTCTTAAGCAGCAGAGGTCTGTGGACAAAAAAAGACTACCTCTTTGGTTATGAACAACAAAAACAAAATAAAGACCTTGAGTTTTATACATGTGGTGGCTTTGTTTGCCCAAAATTAAAATTGAAGCTGAATTAGAGGCTAGATCATAAAACTGATGTTTCAAATCTCCATTAAGAAGATAAAATATTCTGTGGCTATTAAAAATGAGATTTTTTTATGCAGAAATTTCATGTATCTACTTGCCCAAAGCTACTAAAAAGAGTTGTGTTTCTTCTCTTGCTTCATACTGAAAAAGAAAGTTGAAATCTGGACTGGTTAATTGGGACATTGTAGGTAGATAATACAGATAATTCTGACCAAAATGAATTTATTCTCTTTTAAAGACAATTTTGTCTTTTCCTTAATATGCAGAGAATTGTCTCATCTCTATTTGACATAGACTCTTACAGCATCACTTTAGATTTTATAACTATTGCATTTTATCCATACTTTTTTCAAAAAAAAATGTTAGTGATGAAGTTAAGCTTGAATGGAGATTAAAGGTGATGCACAAACTATGATTTTGTTTTATGGCACAACTCATGAAGCCTTTTTGCTATGTATGTATGTGTGTGTGCATATATGTGTTCATTACTTCAGACCTATTATTTAATTAGTTTAGGAAACACAGTGTGGAAATTCCTTCTATGGGTGCAGATTGCCAAGTCATCTGAAATGACAAAGTAAGATAATTGACTAAAACACTGAGGGGTTAAAAAACTTTCCCATGCAGGCATAGCTAGTAGGTATGAAAAAGAGAATTTGAAGCCACATATTCCTGAATCTCCAATTATCCTTCTTACCCACTGTGCCAATTACCTCACTATGGCTACTGCTGCTGGGTATAGACATTGCTATCTAAGTAAGTGGAAGGCATAGCCATGGTAACAAATCAGGGTTCTATTGGAATATTGAAAGGTCTTGGCCGGGAATGAGCATCAGTAACATATCTTGAGTTGATTTTTTCATTAGTGGAGATAAATTGATACAGAACCAACCATACTTTCTTCTCCAGTCATTTGTGTCCAATGGTCTTGCTATGCTGTATCAGTAAGGCAATGGTAACAAGGTAGATGATAATTGTCAAAATGCCTTTGTAGTTCTATATCACAAAGTATACGAGACTCTCCACATAGAAGGTAGAAGAAGTAAACCACTTATTCAGACACCAGAGAACCATATCCCATAACCAAACATTCAGCTCCCACAGCCAGTTAACCCACTTCCTCATAACAGCAAGGAACCCAAAACATGATATCACAACATGGAGCCTCGCCATTCCAAAACCTCTCTGACTCCCTGCTGGGGTCTTCCCCCCAAAACAAACTCACAGTCCAGCTAACTCAGCCTGTTCATCTCTAACAACCATGACAGCGGCCATTAGCAGCCACAACTCTCTCTCCTCTCTCTCTGTCTCTCTGTCTCTGTCTCTGTCTCTCTCTCTCTCTCAGCATTTCCTGTGAAATAACTTCCTTCTTCTGTTAGGAAGCTCTTTCTACTACATGTGACTTAGGCTTCCTATGATGTAAGCAGGTCACATGGCCTATTAATGGGTGGGAAAGATCTTCAAATCTAAATTGCTATTACATATGTGTAATGTGTAAAAAAAATACATATGTAATACATATATTACATAATAATATTACATATTACACATATTACATATGTGAAAGCATGTTATACCATTTATAGACATTTCTTATTTTTTCTTTTTATGGTATCTTTACTAGATGTATATCAGGGCTATGTTGGGTAGGATGATTTTGACCATATCCTTGTATTGTTCTGTGCTTGTGTCAGAGGCAAATGCATCAGCACCTGGGTTAGAAATTATAACTCCACTCAGATTTCTTGGTTTATGACAATGCTTACATGTTTCAATAAAATGTCAATTTCATTGTTTACATAAATCAGTTATGTATTTTACATTCAAATTTTAAAAATAACTACATGCTACATGTCTTAAAATATGCTTCCTCAATTTACTTTCCAAAAATGCATCTCTTATAATCAAAAATAGAAAAAAGGAGGATGTTCCACCACACTGACCAATATATTAAAGTCTAATAATGTATTCAGTTTTCCATACCCATAGGATCCAATCTCTGTAAAGAAATATGTGTTGTTGGACTGGGGGCACTTGCCTTTTCTCACATCATCTTTCAACCCAGCATAGTGTAATGGCGGACTGACTAGTAGGGACTCAGTCTAAATGGGAGCATATGCAAACACTCAGATATGTGGAACTTAGGACCCTGATTTTGTTCATGATGCTACGGATTGGAATTCTATGATGACGAAAATTCATGTGGTTGGATAAAGAGTTGCTAAGGTAGATGGCTCATTAAGGGCTCAGGCAGAATTAATTATTCATTTTGTTCATATATACTTTTTTTTTAAATGATGACTTCTCCTAGTGGCATTTGAGAGAGAAGAAGTGCTGTAAATCTTAATGTGGAGGAAGGTCATCTGACTATTTCACCTATGTCTCTGCTTGCTAGCTAAGAACATGATGACTGTTTCTTTTGTATTGAATCTTTTCTTATTTAAGGGAAATTAGTATGTAAAGCTTGAATTGACTAGTGTAAAACCATCTTCAAAAGGTCAGAACAGCCATCAGAGGTCCCCTTAGCAACCAGAGTTAGTAGCAAAGATGACCAGAGTTGTTAATAGCACTATGAGTCCACTGAAAGACCAGGTCAGAAATCCAGAGACCTTGTGACCTAACCTAGCTGTTCAGCTCTCCATGAAAGGATACAGTCCCCCTGAGTTAAGGAACAACTTAGTCATTGTTGATAAAACCACCCCATAGAAGTAATTCTGGTAAGAGAAATGTGAAAGAGAATATAATAATGAAAATAAGTATAACATTATTATTCCACAGGCCAAAGAATCATGAGATACTGCTTGGCCTCACAAATTTTCTAAATACCTATCTGATTATCCTCATACTTTAACTCTGAATCCTGTCTCTCCAGGGACTATTTTCTTGTAAGGGAAGAGTGTCTCTGGTTTGGGAGATATTTGTGTAACTTTTGCCCTCCCTATGCCTTTTTAGTAAATATACCTTTTTAAAAGGTAATTGGTGCCAACTAGTAGATAGGAGTCAGGGGAGTGATTCTCAGGATAGGGGCTAATAAGCAATGGTATTAGAAAATCTAACACCTCTGGGTTGGATTTACGCTTAAAATACTCAGGGGCAGAGGATAAAATGATCGCTGGAGACTCAAAACAGACATTGAGAGTGGGGTTTAGGAGAGTAAGCAGAGAGAGTGCTTCATTAGTTAGTCTAATTTCATAGATCTAAGTATGAATTGTTATTAGTCTTTTCATTTACAATGTTACAGTCATTAGTATTTTGTTTTGCTGATTCTGCTTATTTCAATTTGCATTGATTAATGCATCTTGCTATTCTTCTCTGTATTCATCATATCCATTTTTCAATGATGATGATAGCTCTGATTCATATGACAAATAGGTTCCAGGCTCTATGCTAAGTGCTTTACAAATATCATCTCCTTTGATCCTAGGTGGTGGGTGGGTGGGTGATATTATTTTCATTTTGAGGAACTTGTATTTAGAACTCACAATGTCTGAGTAAAATAAAATATTCCAGCACTTATATCCAAGTCTAATACTTTTAATGTTATTCTCCAGTATATGATAGCATGATAAATATTTACAGAATTCAGTCATCCCCCTTAATTAGTATTTAGTACCTGGCCCCTAATAAGCACTAAATAAGGGCTTGTTAACCTGATATTCTCCTTCTCTTCAGTTTTCAAACACTACAATTATGTTGAAAAGGTCTGGATCAATGATGGTTCTATAACAAACAATAAACAGATTACGCTAAAGAACAACCAAAGTTAAGCCTTAAATAATGAACTTTCTGACTACAAGGACAGCTGCAATCCTAAGGCAGATATCCTCTAAAGTAGAGAATGGCCTAGAAGGTATTGCCTTTGATTCAGTTGTCATTGACTTTATGACAGACATAGTATAAGCATGCTCTTCACTCAAAGTCAAATCTTTGGTCACCTCATGGCACAACCGGGCACCCAAGACCTTACTAGTTTAACATCAAACAGTTTTGCAATGGCAATTGATGGCTGATGTTTTCAAACCATGCCTGAAGCTCTGCTGTTCCTTGTATTTATCTGCTGCCTACAGTCAGCTTAGGGTAGTAAAGAAGTTAGTTCAGTCTCCAGGTGTAGTATGAAGGCAGAATTTATGATTCCAAAGAGAATCATATATATGTCTGAACGGTTCAGAACCACAGGATATAAGGAATTCCCTAAGTAGAAGGCAGAAGAATTAAGGCATTTATTCAAGCTCCAAAGTAGTAGACCCATGAACCAGCATCCCCATTTTGATATCTTGGTCAAAAGCTTCCAAGCCCAATAGGTTGACCTCACAAGAGTAACCAGGAGGCCACAGAAAAACATGATGGCATTAAACCAAATCATATTCATGCTTCCCCCCTCCAGCAAGAAGATTACCCACTGGCCTCAAGCCCTTGCTCAGCACTCCTCAATCCACACGTGTCAGCCCTGCTACCAGTAGCTCCTGCATCTTCGCTTCCGGCTTTATCTTCAGCTTTGGCTGTAGCTGTCTCTGGCTCCAACAAAATCTCAATCTCCAAGCTGTCTTCTCTCCTCTTATAGAGTTTTTGACGTCATCAAGCATAGTCTGAATGACCAGAGCTTAGGCTCTGCTGATTGGTTCTTGAATTGGCCCTTCCCCTTAGGACCCTGGGAAGTTCACATCCACATAGATTAGGTTAACACCTAATGTGGGTTAGCCAGCCCCACCTTGGGCCCCACCCCAGTCACCAATCCACACCCACATATGTTCCACACCTAATAGGGGTTTGGGCCTGGGGCTTAGCACCTAGTAAGGCTCAATGAAATAAACTCAAAGCAAACAAAAGCCAAACTCTTCAAGGGCACTAAGTGCTAAGGAGCCCATTTTGCTTACCAACACACCAGGGTCATTGCCTACAGCTGATGTGTTGCTGCCTCCTCTACCTCCAGCATAGTTGCCTTGACTGGCTTCCATACCATGACATTGTAAGAGTAGATCAAAATCACCCCAGTCCACTTAACCCTGGTACATTTCTCAGATGAGAATGTATATCAGTTGTTTGCTGCAAATAAATAAGGCCTACATCCCTCCCTTTTTGTCAAACCTAGAAGCAAACCTAGTATCAAATGAGAAACAAGTATATTGAATCTAAGTGACTCAAGAAAATGGTGGGAAAATTGAGTGCCTGGCATCAGAGAAGAAAGAACCTTTCAGCTCAACTTGTAAGAAAACACTTGGGGTTACATCAGCCTCCTCCCCCATACTCCTTGTCCAAAGCAAAGTCTTGTGAGTTTTGTGGGGTCTGGAGAATCTTAACTTCTCACTGATATTCTAGTATCTTGCCCAGAACAACTGATGGCAGTATATATGTCGGTATGAGGAGAGAGCAGATGTAGTTTTAAGGTGCCACAAGGAACTCAGGAGAAACCATGTATAAAGTGATCTTCTTGAGTACCCCTATGAAGGAGAGGGGACTTCTCTCTCCTGGGAGTCGCAATTTATTTCTTTACCACATGTACCACCTAAACTTGAGCCCACTTTCCTCTGGGATTTTTGTGTACTTATGGGAAAGTATGTCACAACGGGAAATGTCTTTTGGACCAACCATTCTAACTATATCTTATTATTAAATTCGCCTTTCTAAAACCTAATTTAGTTGAGCTGATTAAACAATATCCATTTTTAATCATAGAAAAGAAGTATACCACTGGGGTTTCATGACAATAGCTACAGAGAAACAATCCCATAGCCCCTTTGGCTTTGGAACCCCTAAAAACTGAGGAAAGATGTAGCTAGCTTTATTTGCTCTAGGGACTGGATTTGTCATTGTGTGGGGTTATTGACAACTTACAAATGTAAGTCACTGTGTAAATGTAAATCACAATGAGATCATGTGATCTGACATATAGTAGGAAATTAGAAGGCATTCTATTGATGCCATTGTCTTCATATAAATTAAACAAATGCTATGAAATCAAAGGCATATTTTCTGCTTTAAAAGACCCTGGGAATGTGTGAGGTTTGGAAAGAGTAATGAAAGATGGTAAAAATCTGAAGTCACAGTGGTGGCTCATGGAATTAAGGGATTGGAAATATGGGGAAAGGATGATCAAAAATGGTTATCTTGCTTCTATTTCAGATTTCCACATTTTGCCTTATTTTTGATGTTGACAGTTATCTTTTACCCTTGGTATATCTCTCCTTTTCTGGAACCATTAAAATAACATGGAATATAATTGTGAGTGTTCTGGTACATGTTTAGCAACCACTAGCTGTAACAGCAACAGCAGCAGCAGCAGTAGCAGCAAGAGGAGGAGGATGAGAAGGAGGAGGAGGAGGAGAGCCAGCATACTAAGTTTAATTTTCATTTTTAATATTTTCTCCATCACCTTCTTAAATCAAGACAATTAACAAAACAATGAATCAAGCCCCGATTTTCTGTGATTGCCGATTTCCAAAGTATAAATTATCAAACTGAAAATGTAATAAATCTAACAGCTTTCAAGAGCTGTTATGAGT
>JAQQSZ010014914.1:0-11401 GCA_028646595.1 Phalanger gymnotis
AAGCAGGCTCTGCACTCCCGCTCTGATCCACCACTTAATTCCTCCCACCAGGTGGGCCTGGGGCTGGAAGCAACTGCAGCTGTAGTTCTGTCCTCAGAGCTTCACCACCTCCACTGCCCCGGGGCAGTGGCCCAACTGTGAACTCCTTTCACTCTGTCCCTGTAGCTTTTCCCACTAACCTTCTATGCTGTCTTTGGTGTTTGTGGGTTGACAAGTCTGGTAACTACCACAGCTCACTGATTCAAGACGCTAAGGCCTGTTCCACCTGGCTCTCGGTCTGGTTGGTCTGGGAGCAGCTCATGCTGGGCTCTTCTGCTCCCTCCGCTCCCAGCTCCGTGAGATAGACCTTACCCAGGGACCATCTAGGCTGTCCTGGGCTGGAGCCCTTCTTCTTTCTGCTATTTTGTGAGTTCCGCAGTTCTAGAATTTGTTCAAAGCCATTTTTTTTTATAGGTGTTTGGAGAGTCCTGAGGGAGAGCTTTAGGCAAGTCCCTGCTTTCCCACCATCATCTTGGCCCTGCCCCTCACTCCTAATCTTAAGCTGGATGTTTTGTAATTCTGTAATTATCCTTTTCATTTAAGTTTATAGCTTTGTAGATTTAAAATTATTATCTCATTTTCTAAAGGTCTACTCAAGTCTTTTAACTTCTTTTCTGTATATCTTTGTTAGATTTGTTCAGGTCTAAAATGGACACGCTGAAGTTCTAAACAACTATTATTTTACTCTTTACTTCTCATAGTAACTTAATTAGCTTTTTCTTTTCACTACATAGATGCTATATTATTTGGTGCATATATATTATCTATAATGCCTTTTAGTATATTCTAGTTTCCTTGTTTATCTCTTTTGTCAATGCCTATTTTTTCTGTTCTTTTGTCTTCAGATTGTGATTGCCATACATGCTTTTTCAGATTCTGCTAAGATATATTAGGTTCTGTTCAAACTTCAAATTTACTATATTAATCTCTGTAACACACTATAGGGTTTTACTTTCTTATCCATTCTGCTATATTCCTAAATTTTATGGGCAAATACATATTGTTATGTTTATTTTTCTTTCCATCAATTTCTATTATATTATTTATTCTCTTTGTTTCCCTGCATCTCCACTGTATTCTTTAGAAGGAAAAAGAACTGGGACAGAGTAAGGGAATGAACTCAACACTAGTAACTCAAGCAGTGATTTATTCTAATAATTGAATGCCAAATTAAACTGTCTGATCTCAATCCTAAAATCTTCCCCTCTTCACACAGACCAAGAATAGATCATTGACTATTTTCCTCTCCCTCCTTTTAACTGATTTTTATAATTAGTACTACCCTGGGAACTGTTTTTCTTTTCCCTTGTGACTATTTGTTCACTTTTATGATTTCTCTTAAACCCCTCTCATCCTACATCCACTCTGCTGTTTATTATATTTCTAAAGTATTTATTTTGCTTTTTTTCTCTTTCAATCTTTCATGTTCATGAAATGTCTGCTTCCTCTAGTCCCCCTCCTTGACTATAACTTTTTTATTGTACCACTCTTCTGAAAAACAGTAAGTTCCTGAGTTTTCTTCTTCATTCCTCTTTTCCAGTATTTTCTTCCACACTCTCCTATCTTCTCTGTTTTAAAAACACACACAAACCCAAGATTTTTCTTTCTTTGTTCTGCTATTGCTTCCTTGAAGATGGAAGAGTTTGGAAGGGATGACATTCTCTTCTGACTTAAGAGATTTACGCACTTGATTATCATTTAGTCCTTTCAAGTTGCTCAAACATATTTGCCTTCCTAGATCTCCCTTATATCTTGTGTTTCTGTTTTTAAGATTCTCCTCAGTTGTGTTTTCCCAAGAGGAATACATGGGAATAAATGATTTGAATAAAAGTCCCTTTACCTCTCTGTTGGATTGAGCTTATTTTTTGCTGATTAAATTATTTTTGGTTATAGTTCTTTTTCTTTAGCCTTTGGTGTTACAATCTTTTCTTTCCCTTCTTTTATGTGCTGTATAATCCTGTTTCATAATGACTAGGTTTCTTAGGTACTTCAGGCTCTTTTTCTTCCTGGCTGCTTCCAATACTTTGGAATCTGTTTTGGAAGGTTTGGAATTTTGGAATCAAGTTTCTTGGGGTACTACATTTTGAATTCTTTCAAAAGGTAACCTGGGAATTCTGTTTATTATCACTTTATGCTTCTGATATATATTTTGCCCAACACCCAATGTGTAACTAATATATCAGTTCTTTAAGGTTCAGCTAGGGATTAAAGTATCCCATTCAAATATGAAATCTTCATTGAAGTTGCTAGCTGTACTACTATACTGTAAAAATTTTATGGAGCCTCAGACCTCAAGATTAAATCGATTGATCTTTTCTCAATCCTCATCCTTCTCTGGATCATTTGCCATTGTGGATCACTGACTCCTTATGGATACTCTCCCCTCTGGATTTTCACAATATTGATACTGTTCTCTCCCAATTCTCCTCTTATCTCTTTTCTCCCACCTCTTTGTATCCTTTGCTGGCTCATCTTCTGTGAAACATCCACTAACCATGGAGGTCCCCTAAAAGCTCTCTTCTCTTTTCACACGATATCATCTCATTTCCTGATCTCATCAGCACCCATGGGTTCAATTATCTGAAGATGATTCCCAAATTTATACATTCAGCCCAATCACCAACAGACTCCTGGACATCTTGAATTGGGTATCAAATTCCAAATGTCCAAAACTAACCTCATTATCTTTTCCCCAAAACTATCACCTTGTTGGAGCTGTTGAGGGCATGGGCATCCTCTCTAGGTTTTATCCTTGACTCCTCACTCTCACTGACCCCACACATCCAATCTGTAGTCAAATCCTCTATCTCTTTCTTTACAGACAGTCATAATTCTAGCTCAGACCCTCATCCCCTCTCACTTAATCTCCTGCAATAGCCTTATAATTGCTATTCTTGCCTCAAATCCTTACTCTAATTCACCTTCCACTTGGCTGCAGGGTGATTTTTCTAAAGTATAGATATGACCACATTATCCCCCTAAGCAATGAGCTCCAGTGGCTTCCTATTAACTTCTTGATTAAACAAAACCTCCTTTGGTTGGTGTTTAAAGTTTTTCAAGACCTTTTTTATTAACATTTTGTTCTGCTCAATGTATTCTAAATGCAATTTACTACTTGCCATTCCATTGAGTACATACAGTACTCAATCTTCTGTCTCTGTACCTTTAGAGTGGATGTATTACATGCCTGGAATGCTTTACCTTCAATCCTCAGCTCAAGTCTCATCTTCTACAGGAGGCTTTTCTATTCCTTCCACACACCCTCGCCCCTACCTCTTTACCTGCTATTGGTCCCTTCTCTCAAATTATTTTCTTTCTACCCTGTATATATCTTGTATGTACCTAATTATTTACATTTTGTCTCCACCATTAGAATAAAGTCCTCCTTGAAGATGGAGACTCTTTTGGTCTTTGTCTCCTTAGTACTTAGTACACCGCCTGGCACATAGTAGGCACTTGATAAACATCTGTTAATGACTGACAGGTACTAACGTCTGACCTTTATGACTTAACAGCACCTTATCCTAACATGTAAAAATGAACTAAGTTACCTTTTGCCATTTACAGGATTCTTCGGGGTGAGGCTTAGTCCAAAGGTACTGCATTCACTATAGCTACACACTGTCTACACCTCCTCCCCTGCCACCAAATCTCATTTTCTCTTCCCCATCCACCTCAGCCATACCCCTCTAACTATGTTCCAATCTAGCTTTCTCTGCCTCTTACAGTGTCCTCTGAAATCTTTTCTATCACTAACAAACTTCACATTATACCTCTTTTTCTCATGCTTTTTCTACTTACTAGCATTCCAAACTGGTTTTTATACACATGAATTTTTGTACACATACACACATACATATTTACTTTACATATGCTCATTTTGTGTGTACTTAAACGTGCACATGCTGTTCTCACCTTTAGAATCTAAGCTGCTCACTGTCATACTACATATCCAACCAGTTGACAAATTTTGCTGAGTATACCTTTCTAATATATTCATATCCATTCTCTTCTTCCATGCACATAGTTACTTCACTAGTTCAGGTTCACATCAAATCTCACCTAATTTACTTTAGTAGATTCCAAACTGCCTATCCTCCAAAAGCCTATTTCTGACAGGAATGGCACAGAATGATATTCTTAAGAATCGCAAGTTTTATTATGTCACTCACTACACTCCAGTGGCTAATTATTATTACTAGAATCAACTACAAACTCCTACATCTGGCATTTAAAACCCTTCCCAATCTCACTTCAACCCATCTTTCCAGGCTTTCTATAACATTACTCTGATTCATGAATGTTATGGTCCAGCCAAAGTGGCTTTGTTGCTGTTCATTATACATTCTTGATTCCTTTGCATAGGTTTCCCACCATGCCCAGAATACACTCTCCCTCTTTACTTTTGACTCTTAAGAATCTTCATTTTTCTTCAAACATCCGTTCCTAATTTTTTTTCAAAGCACACCTCCTACATAAGGTCTTTCCTGATTCCTCCACTTACTAGAGCTTTCCCATTACCTTATATTTACTTTACATATGCTCATTTTGTATGTACTTAAATGTGTACATGCTGTTCTCACCTTCAGAATCTAAGTTCATGAGGATACGGATGGTCTTATTTATGGTTTGCAACCACAACACATAGTATAGTGCCTGACATATAATAGGTGCTTAATAAATTGCTGATTGAGTGATTGGTTTTACTACTTCTTTATTCTTTTGTGGCCTTGGACAAGTCATTAAACCTGTTTGCCTCAGTTTCTTCAACTGAGGAATGGAAATAATAGCACCTCCTTCCTAGGATTGTTGTTAGGATCAAATGAGGCAATATTTGTAAAGCACTCAGTACAGTGCCTGGCAAATAACAGGGTCTATATGAATGTTATTATTTCTTAAAATATGGCAGAAGCTTCCTGTTTTATCAATTTTTCATAAATAATCTCTTCTGATTCTGTATTTTAGTTCTATTATTTTCAACATTACATATCTCATGTATTTTTTAAATTCTCCAAGCATTTGATTTTGTTCTAAATATGTCTTGTATTAATTTTATAGTGATGTTTGTTCCATTCTAGTTTTCATGGCATGCTTTGAGTAACTTTTTTTTTCTTTTTTTTTTTTGGAGCAGGGGAAGGAAAGGCAATTGGGGTTAAGTGACTTGCCCAAGGTCACACAACTAGTAAGTGTGTCAAGTGTCTGAGGCTGGATTTGAACTCAGGTCCTCTTGACTTCAAGCCAGGTGCTCTACTGTGCCATCTAGCTGTCCCAATTTAAGTAACTTTTTAACCTTCTATTTTTAGCTTTTTCATGTCCCTCCAAAAAAACAAATTTCATTCTTTACTACTTGCTGAAATTCTTCCTTCATTTCTTCCAATTTGGTGGGGTGGGCACTGTGGTCAGTTCTGGAATAGGGCAGCTGTGAAGGCTGGATAATAGCAGATTTTTGGCTCTGTCCCATTTAGAGATATTGGTGTGTGGGCCCTAAGGCATAGAATATGATCTTGGATGGGATGAATAAATCTAGGGTCCTACTCTTCTGTATCCTTATCTAGTGTTCCAAAATCCTATTTGGGATAGCTAAGCTGGAATCTCTTACTCTCACAAGGTCATCCCCTGAAAAAATGAGAAGCAACACCACATCAAACACAATCATCCATTTCAGTCTCAATACTGTGCAAGGTCATCCTTGCCCTCTGCCATAGTACTAGACTGGGATGCTGACCTGATCACTGCCTTTGACAGAAGTTCCTTCTCTTTGATTTGTCTTTCCCTTCCTTAACCTTCCCTCCATCTCCAGCAGAAAGCCCTTTCTTTCAAGGTCAAATTCATGACATGACCTTCTTCCATGAAGCATCCTTTCATCACAAATGTGCCCTTTCCCTCTTCAAAGTTCTCCTAACACTTTGCCCAAGTCTCTCTTTTGCACTTCTCATTTTCCTACGTACCACAATTGAGTATCTATTCTCCCCTTCCAACTCAACTGTAACTTCCATGAGAGCAAGACTTGTGTCACATCTATGTTTATATATTTGATCTTTCATATGGAAAGTGCTTGTTATTTGTTGAAAATGAATTTGTGCACAAAAGTAAAGTAAAATCCAGTTACATTTCTAAGAAAAATTACACTTAAGCTATCAGAGGCATTCAAATTGAGAAAGTGGGTAAGTGGCTCAGAAATGAAGTACATATAGGGTCTTCAGGTGGGAATGGGCTAAATAAATGGAAGAGGGCCCCAGAAAGCTGCCAAATATACCAGGGGAGAAGTGTCTAAGGATATTACCATCCCTTCCTCTTTCTGCTTTACCATTCCCAGCACGGCAATTGTAAATTAGCCTTAGAAAGAAAGGAGAAGCGATGTTAGTGTTTGGGAAGGATCAGCAACAAGGAGAGTTCCACCAGCCTTCCCAGGTAGCCATACAGGCATAAAGGCTGTAGACAAGGCAGATGCACATAAATAGGGACGGATATAGCGACAGATATTATAGCAAGGTTGTAGAGTTTATGTAAATATCAAATAATAATGTAATGCAAGCACAAAGCTGGTCCATTTATGTTAATTACTATTTAATAAACTTTCTCAAAATCACACATATGACAATAGGACCAGTATGATTAAAATATGTTGTGATTTTAACTCACTAATGTCATTTTACAAAAAAGAAAAGAGAAAATATTTTAAAATCCAGGTGTCATTTTTCCATACCACATGTCAAATCAGAACTAACATATTTTATATGTACCTTGTAAGTTAAATTTTTTAAAAATGGGTTTTGGAATAAACTTTAAGGATATCTGCTCCCAAACATCCACTTATATTCTTGCTATTAGAGAAAAAGGTCACACTATGTACGAATCCATATTTGTAGACATGGTTAAGGAACATTTACAGGCAGAAATCATAATTTTAGTGGATCCAGATTTTTTTTCACCTGGCTGCAGGACTAACATAGCCAATACCTGGCACAGAATTCTTTGTCCTAGGGGCAAGAGTTCTTCGGCTTTTTTGTGTTATTCTCCTTTGTGTCACTTCCTTTGGGGAATCCCATGGACTTCTCAGAATGTTTTAAAGGCATAATATAAAATACATAGGATTACAAAGAAAAATAACTAATGGCAGGTAGCTATATATTTGTATATATACATGCACTATATATTAATATATACATTCACACATATATACACATGTATATACACATGTGTATATGAGTGTGTACTTATATGCATGTATATAGACATATATGTATATATCTATTTATATCTCTATATCCACACACACACACTCACTCACTGTAAGTCGATAATCTCTTTTCTACAGCTACTTCTAGGCTTACAAACATTATTAATGTGTATAACTTCTCAAGTTAGGTATGTCTATATCATTTCAGTAAAAAATAATGCTAACTGGAAATATAATTTTCCTATTTTTATGGGAGTTAATTTTCTTTTGATATTAAAGAAGTGTCAAAAAAAATCTTAAGGAAGTTACATAAAAATTTTTTACAATTCAAAGAGAAAGATAAGAGCAAAACATCTAAAATCAATCAATTTCTATTTCTGATCCCCATAAGTTCAGTAGTTTCAGTCCTGTTCCAACTCTTTGTGACCACATTTGTGCTTTTCTTGGCAAAAATACTGGAGTCATTTGCCATGTCCTTCTCCAGCTCACTTTACAGATGAAGAACTAAGACAAGCAGAGTGAAGTGACTTGTCCAGGGTCACACTGCTAGTAAGTATCTGAGGCCAGATTTGAACTCAGGAAGAGGACTTTTCCTGACTTCAGGCCTGGCACTCTAGCCACCGTGCTACCTAGCTGCCCTTCAATTCCCATAACAAAGCCAAATTTTCATTATTCATTCATTTTCATCCACTTTGAACTAAAATGTTAAGGCATAAATACATGTAAAATTATTTGAAAAACATTAATAATCTTAAATACATGTTTAAAAAAACCCAAGAGATGTAAAATTTAGCTCCAAATTATATTTCCCTATGAACAGAATTCATTTGCACCAAAAAGATATAGTCACATTTTGCTATATAAATCAAGATCCTAAGTAAAATGACTACATAATTTATCTACTTCCTGGACTATAATTATTCCCTTGCTTATTCAAAATAATTACTTATCTAAATTTTGGTGAAGATACCTTCAGATTATATTTATGAGCATTATCCAAAATAGCAGGCACCAACTCATCTGTAGAGTCCCCATTATTATCAGCTGAACCACGTGGGTACCATGACAGGGCTACCACACCTAAGAGACAAAGGGGAAAAAAAAAACAGGAAGAGAAAGTGATGACAGCAGGTATTACATAAATTGAAAGGAGCCATTTCTTTTAGTAGTTTAATAATCAACATTCAAGAGAAATGCTATTTTGAAAGCAGTACTAGATCAGTCTTCACATAGAATATGACTATATAAAAGGAAAACAGCCACTAATAGAAGGTGTTGTATGAATTTACATAATAAAGATCTTTTATTAAATTTTAATTAGTTATAAATGCAGGTTCAATTAACTGATACTATTTAAAGTTGTTTGCAATAATTTACTTATGAAAAGAAATATGTTTTCATATGATGATGTTTCACTGTCTTATTAACAGCATTTAGTGAATATACTTTAGGTACAAAACACTTTTAAAAAAGACATGGAAAGAACCCAGGAGCAGATGGTGATTGCCATGGTTAAAGCTGCAGAGAAGTTAAAAAACACAAACAAAAAAAAAGCAATGAGAACTGAGAAAAGATTTAAGTTCAGGTGAGTTGGAAACAACCTACTATCTCTCTAATCTAAGAGGTATCAGAGCAGATGTCTCTTCTGACTCCTTATTTTGATTAGAGAGGGAATTCTCTAAAGAATTTAAGTAAAAACAGAATGAACAAAAGATCTTGGTTTCGCAAGTCGGTGACCTCTTCCTGAAGATAGCCAACAGAATATGCTGTCCTCTAATTTTCATTACATATTTATTATATAATTTCACAATTATATAATATTTTCTATATAACATCCAAATCCACTAGGTGACGTTAATTGTGTAAGATCCCATTACTGAGTTGGTTCCTAAGGAACTTAATTGTCATTCATATAACAAGTACTACTCTGCGCTAGCTAAGTGGGGTTTCTACTCAGATCAAACACGTAATGCTGGGAGTCCATCATACAGTCAGCTCCTCCACAGTGATGTTACTGGGGTCTGCCTTGGCTGAGCCCTGGTTGAGCACAAACTCAACTACACCCAGTTTTTTCTGTTGCTTCAAAATTCTTTTTGCTACTATGTTGTGCTTTCTGTTGCCATGATGTTCCCAATGCCTAGAATTCAGACCTCCTATAGTTTAAAGCTATTAAACATTTTACTGTTTTAATATCAATTTATGTTTTTTAATTTAGTATTAATTTCAGGAAAGCATTTTTATTTTTCTTTATGAGTTTCGAGGTTTAATTTTGAAAGGAAAAAAAAATCACTTTCCATTATATTTTGAGAGGAAGAGGCACAAGTGTAAAACAATGGCCTAGGTGTTATAAATTCACTCTGGAACCTAAGGGGTATCTAGAAATATGATTAGTGATATTGATATTGAAAAGCTATTTAGAAATATAAACTTATCTTCATTTAGTTAAAGACTTCAGATTGGAAATTTGTCAATAAATATACTTTTGTAAAAAACTGATAAATGATTAGCTTTATTTGGTACCCCAAAGTACATGATGTTAAAAACTTGTAATTGGCATTGATTTAATTACTCTAAATATTATGATTATTTTAAATAAAATTATTTCATTGTAGCTTGGCTTTCTTGGGATAATACATAATGAGAAACAAGGAAACAAAAATCCTTCAAGAAAAATTGATAAGAATAAATTACTCCACCTATAATTGATCTTATCAAGTTTCTTCCTAGCTGCATACTCTGAATAAACTATTCTTTCCAAATGTCAAGGCAACCAAGGAAAATGGGAATCTATTCTGACAGCAATGTTTGTATCAAGGTTTACTGGTGTTGCTAAGATATCATAGTACACAAGTTAACTGTGATAACATGTTAAGAAAATGGGATTGAGAACTAAGAGTTGGAATCTTCCATCTGAAATAGTTTAAAGTTCCTAAACATTGCTTTTTGATACAGCCCAATGATAGTAGAATAAGGTAGATTCTTCAAGTGAGGAAGAAACAGCTTTCTAGACTTTTTTATGAGAACCCAGAAAAGTATTACGTTTAGAGAAAATAATAGTTAATTATGTGGTAAGAAGTGATAAAAGGGAGAGTTTCAAAGAAACTTGGGAAGATCTGTGTGAGTTTATGAAGGGTTAAATAAGCAGAACCAGGAGAAAAATTTATACAGTAATAACATTTGTAAAGAAATGGAACTTTGAAAGACAAGAATGTCAAAGGATACGAACAGGTAGATTTCAAAAGAAAAAAAAATATTCCAAGCTATCTACAAACCTATGAAACATGTTCTAAATCACTAATAATTACAGAAATGAAAATTAAAGCAACTCTGAGATTCCATCTCACATAAATCATACTGACAAAGATGACAAGAGGAGAAGGACAAATGTTGGAATAGTTGTACTAAATCAGGCTCACTAGTGTACTGTTGGTGGAGCTGTAAATTGGTTGTTATTCTGGAAATCAACTTGAAACTGTGCCTCAAAAGTTACTAAACAGTACTCCAAATAATGTTGCTCTTTGATCCACTACAGCATCTTCCTATTGATTCATATTCCAAAGAAATCAGAAAAAGAGGAAAAGGACCTATTTGTTCAAACATATAATAGCTTTTTATTGTAGTCAAAAATTTAGTAACAAAGGGAGTGCCCATTAATTGGAGAATGGCTAAACAAATTGCTATATAAGAATCTAAGGGGGCGGAGCCAAGATGGCCGCATGAAAACAGCATCTTGCCGGAGCTCTCTCACAAGTTCTGTTGGATTCCTATAAAAAAGTGAATCTGAGCAGATTTGAGAGAGTTAGAAATTGCGAGCACTCTGACTGGGGCAAATTTCCCAGCCGGGAGAACCTGAAAGGCTGAAGGAACGATTCTGTAGGCTAGGAAAGTGCTCAGCCTGCGGAGCTGCCCCAGACGGGACCAAAGCAGAAGCTGCTGGCCGGGAAAACCCACGTGGGAGACAGGCTGGGAGAAAGCCGGGCGCCCGAAACCAGCGCAGATCCCCTGGCCTCCCAATACAGGACGGCACTCTGTGGAAGCGACGAGAGGCAGCGCAACGCCACCAACGGTGAGATACCAGCCCCTGCCTAAAGGTTTCAAACGCTTCTTGAGCTTCCGAGAGACATAATGGCCAGGTAAACGGCTCTAATCCCTCCCCTCCCCACCCAGAGAATTCCTCGGGGG
>JAQQSZ010014915.1:0-11401 GCA_028646595.1 Phalanger gymnotis
TCTGATCCACCACTTAATTCCTCCCACCAGGTGGGCCTGGGGCCAGAAGCAACTGCAGCTGTAGTTCTGAAGCTGCCCCACCTCCGCTGCCCCAGGAGCAGGTGGCTGAACCACAAACTCCCTGTCCCCAGCTGCTTTTCCCACTAACCTTCTCTGTTGTCTTTGGTGTTTGTGGGTTGAGAAGTCTGGTAACTGCCACAGCTCACTGATTCAGGGTGCTAGGGCACACTCTGACCTGTTCCTGGTCTGGTTGGTCCTTGGCGCCCACACTGGGCTCTGCTCTGCTCCGCTCCCCACTCGGTGCGGGGATAGACCTTACCCTGAGACCATCCAGGCTGTCCTAGGCTGGAGCCCTGCTTCCCTCTGCTATTTTTGGTGTTCTGCAGTTCTTGAATTGGTTCAGAGCCATTTTTTATAGGCTTTTGGAGGGACTTGGTGGGGAGCTCATGCTGGTCCCTGCTTTCCAGCCGCCATCTTGGCTCCACCCCCCGTTTGTTTCATTTTTTAAAAAAAATCAACACAAATCACTTTTCTCTTCCTCCTGCTCACCACTCCACAAACAAATTCTTTGTAACTAATATGCATAGTCAAGCAAAACAAATTCCTTTTTGGCTCATTCTGTACCTTGAGTCCATCATATCTCTGTCGAGAGGGGAATAGCTTACTTCCTCATTGCTCCTCTGGATTCATGGAAAGTCAATGCATTGAATAAAATTTGGTCCATTTTCGAAGTCGTTTGTCTTTACAATGTCATTGTTATTGTATGAATTCTTTTGGTTCTGTTCATTTCATTCTTTGTTGGTTTGTTAAAGTCTTTAAAAGTTATTCATTTTTGTGATATTGATGTTAGAGTATAAATTGTGTTTCTGTTTCTGCTTACTTGATTCTGCATCAGTTCAAACAAGTCTTTCCATGCCTCTTTGAAATCACCTATTTCCATTTTTCTTACTCTTGTCTTCACATAATAGTGTTGATAGAACTCCTTGAAAAAATAAATGGAGAAAGGCCTCACCAATCATCCACTCCACCAGATGTTCCAAATAATAAGCTTCATACTCTTGCATCTGGCTTATTTTTTTTAGTCTTAAATTTTCTAAATTCTGCTTTCCCCTTGAGAGAATGTTCCAAAAGTTAATATTTCTCTATTAAGATATTTCTCCTTATACAGAGCAAACATGTTTCTTTTCTTGGTTTTATTTCTGTTCCTGTGACCTCTTACCAATCCAAATAATTCCTCTGTCTCTATAGCATTCATTATTTTCAAATTTTTGAAGGCTGTTATCATGTCAACCCTTAGAAGTCAGTTAGTCAGTTCCTTTAATCTTTCCTTCCAAGATTCTCTCCCCACTCTTCTTCTCCAGCCATTTCATTTTTCCCCATTTTCTCTTAACTATCTCCAATCTTCTACATATTTCTGGTGCTGAGTTTATATAAACTGATTATATTCTTCCAGGTGCATCATATATCATCTTATTTTGTGATTCTGTAATTCTTCGTATACAGCTCGAATATTTAGTCGTGTTTAATGTTTTTTTTTTTATGGTGTTCTTACTAACTTGACTTGTGGGAAGCCCTAGAATACTTTATTTGCCCCTCCCACTAATCCCTAAGGGAGTTGTTTTTTTTTTTTTCCTGCAGTCTCATCTACCTGGTTAGTCTATTTTAAGGAATGTGCTACAGGAAAGAACACGTTGACATCAGCTAGGTTGGACTGTAGCACTAAAATATTTTGGCTGCCATATCTACTCATGTAATTTCCCTATTCTGAAGTAGACATTTGTTGCCAAATTGGCAGGGAGGGGTGTGCAGACAATTTTCTGGGGTAGCAAACAGGGTGAACCTGGACTGGACCATTATTCCACACAGAAGAACCTCTGAAGAATTGTAAAGAACAATTGTAGAAAGGTGAGCAGTTGTTAAACAGGCTAACTTTTATTTCCAAAAAACAGTCTTATTCAACAAAATAATTCCTGTTCTACTCTCTCTCTCCAGTTCCCCTTGATCCTTCTAAGTTGCTCTTCTCTTTATCATACTTTCCACCAGTTTCCCTTTCAAACCCTCCATTCCCTTATGTCACTTACACACTATGACCACATAAACATCTGCCAACCTTGATTTGGCTCTCATTTCCTGGACATCCTTCATCTTCTTATCCTCCTGGGAGCTTCACTCTTCTTTCTATTAGTTATTTTAATCTGTCTACAATCTGCCTTCCTTTTCCTCACCCCATCCCACCTAATATCGTCAAATCCTTTTCCTTTTAACCATTGATTCAGGGATAGAGTTGTGCAGCTAGAATTGCACACTGGAAATAAATGTCAAAAGTTCCACATTAAGGGAAGAGCAGATATTTAAACCAACTTTGCATTGCAACATTTGCCTATTTTTTTCAAGTATAACAAAACAGTGGATAGGATAGCAGAAAAGCAAAGGATGGGTAAGACTCCAAGAAGTTTGTAGTATCTCTTATGTTGCAGCCTATCTTTCCTTCCTCTCTTCCTTATTATGTATGGCTAATGTTGCTGTATCTCCAGGAGGACACAATCAGGCTTATTGTGGTTTGTCTACTTTCTGTGGGGTATCTCAAATGGTCTACACTCAAGCCATGAGCTTCTTTAGATCCAAGTCACAGAATACACCTAAGAGAAGATCTAAGGAGTAAATTTAATCTCCCTTAGAAGATTGCCCAGTGGTGTACACCTCCATGAGAGTTTTCTTTCTATAACATTACAACTCCCCAAACTTAACATGAGGAATATATCCTCTTCTTACCAATGGAATGATAGAATCATAAAATAATAGAGCTGAAGGGACCTTAACAATTATCAGGTCCAAACCAACTCATTCTATAGAAGAAGAAACTGAAGCCAAGAGAGATCATATGACTTGTCCAAAGTTACACTGCTAGTAAGTAATAGTCAGAACTAGAATTCAGGTGCATTGACTTCTAGTCCAGCATTTTTTTCTGATCATCACTATCAGCCTTTTGGATGTTGCTGGATATTATGGTATATCATTACAAAAGGGGAATTTCTATTTTCATCTCATAGAATAATATACATAGACCTTAATGTAATATTTTTATGTAAGCCATAGTCTAGAACCTCAAATTTCAGGCTTATATACGATGAGTCTAATCTCAAGGGCCATCCCCAAAATAGTATTTTCTTTTTGGTTAATTATAGACCTGTCCAGAAATTATTTTGGGAAATCTTAGAATATAGCTTGTGTCTAGGTCTTTACAGACATGGTAAAAGGGTCTTTCAAATCCCATAAAGCACAAAAGGCACCAATAAATATATCAATACGGACAAACCTTTCTTTCACTGTGCAGAAAATCCAAAAACACAAAGTTCTCATAATAAGGTGTAAGGAATCAATACAATTCTCCTATTCAGGTGAGGGAAGTTCCTACAGCATCCAAATCTTCTATACTCATAATCATACCCTCTAGACTCCCATTAGAAGGGAAACAAACTTGGGGCTTCTTGTGGACAATGCCCAACACTCCTATGAGTTTTAGGTCAACCTACCAATACCTTCTGAAAGCTAGCTCAGACTTCTCTGGAAGGAAAACATACCTGGGGTGACTATAGACAACCCCCCTTTCCATCTGAGTAATGCACAATAATGGTAGAATGTTGAGGTACCTTGCTTTCCCATATTAATGTTCCTCCCAGCAGGGGTGACTCTATGAGTATACTTCTCTCACTGAGAGTTCTTTTCTTAGCTCCATCCTAAAATGGAATAAATCTGAACCCTCAGACTTAGTGCTATTAGACAACTTCTGAAATGTAAAATTGTCTAAGAACAACCTTCCCACCCACCCTCCCACCATTCACTAAATCAAATTGCAAGTTTCTTACTTGAAGCTGCTAGAAAGCCAACCATGAGGAACACACCACTGTCCACACTGTTTCCTTCTCCATAGCTGCCTCATGAAGGAGAGTCACACCTCTGCTTCTCTAGGGCTTGGATTAGGAACTCACCAGTGTCCGAGAAGTATCTTGATCAAGCACATGTAGATTCCCATATGATCCTTGCTTGGGACTGCCATTAACAGCTCCTAATACGAAAGAGGAGAGATTTCTTTTTCCCCAACCCCACCAGTCCAAACCAGTTCCTCCCCTCTGTTGGTTCTTCTATGCTTCTAGGATCTCTTAGAAAGAAAACCAACAGGTAAAAGGCCAGCAGCCCTGAAGAGGAACACCTTTTGTGGAACAGTACAGAGATTCCTCCCAACAGTCCATCGATTGGGTGAGCTTCAGTGAAGGCCATCTTCCAGGAGGAGCCAAGGAGCTTGTGCATACTCTCCACAGAAAGATAAAGTTCCAAACAGTAACTAACTGCTTCTGTCAGCTTATCAAGTAACATGAGGAACCCTCTTGATCACCCCCCTATCTTTAAGTGACTTAGGATTTAAATAAGTAATTTTTAAAACAGGATTTTTGTACCATGCTCTGAAAACTCAGAGCCCCAGGGTCTCTCTACACATCAACGAGAAACATAGACAAGGGTTCCTTCCTTACTGAGAAAGTCATGTCCCCCAGGCTATGAAAACTTGAGTCTAATTTCTTCTTAAATCAACTCACAGACAGTATTTTTTTTTAAAAAAAAGAACTTTAAAGATATATAGTTGGAGGGTTTTTTCTTAAAATGTCTGGTTTTAATTTTATTATTAAAGCCTTCTCTGTTTTTATTTGTTACATGTTTGTTGAATTGAATTAAATTTCAACTGAGCTCTTCATGTCATTTATCCATGTTGGAAATTCCTCTATTCTGCATAAGCACAATTCCAAAAAAAATCAAGTTTGCTTTTTTGTCTTACCACAGGGTAGGTCCCTATTTGTGGTTATTTTTAACTGGGCTGCTGCATCTAGCAATTTCAGTACTTTCTTACAGTACCGTTTTCTCAAAATGATCTGACTTTGCAAAAATTAAATAAATGAACAGACCTACCTATGCTGTGCCACATCTCAAGCATTTGGGGAGATAATCCATTATTAACTGTGCTCCTCTACACTAAGCAAAAGAAACATCCGAACATGGGATTTGATGATGTGTTTATTTTTTTCCCCTTTTTCCTCTTGCTTTTCTTCTTGAGCATTTTAAGTTCATATCTTTTTCCTTCAACTTTATTACATTTTGCCAAGGTAAAAGAAGTCTGTCTCTTTGGAGACAGGCTACTTCATATAATTTTTTTTCTTTACTAATCATCTTTGATATTTTAACCTTCCCAGTCCTCTCCAAGAGTCATTTTGTCACCCTTGAAACATATTTCCTTAAGGCCATCTCTGTAGGTAGGTAGCTACTAGATCAGGCAATAGTCAGTAAGACCTACTTAACTTTTCACAATCACAGGAAAATAGAATCTCACTTGGGAGGGACTTCGGAGGCCATCTAGGACAAGCCATAACAATATACCCAACAAGTGGCCACCCAGCCTTTGCTCAAAGAGCGAGACAGGAACTTAATAGCTCCTGGGGTAGCCCAGTGCATTTTAGGACCATCATAACTGTTATGTATTTTTTTCCTTCCATCAAGCAACAATTTGCTTCCAACTTAATGTTTCTTCTTTCTATTCTATATCTTGTGTGAACCTATTTATCTTTCTGGGCCAATTAGAATAAATTATAATCCTTTCTCCAGATGATGGGAATAGGGATAGGACCTGCAATTTCATCAATGTAGGAAATTGCCCAAAGAGGACAAAGTTTCCTCTACCAGTACAGATCCCCACCATCTTGATTTATAGTCATCGGTTTAGTTTGGACCAATGACGGGTTAAATAAATTTCCCAGAATCACATAGTGATACATGGGTCTGAGACAGAGTTTGAACCCAGAAATTCTAAATTCTGAGGCCAGTTCTCTCTCCATCACACAATCTGTCTCCTACTTCTCCATAGCAGCCCTCAAAATACTTAGAACTATGCTTCTCCTGCTGTACCCCTCCTCATTTTCCTAAGTCTTCACTTTACCAACCTAGACATCCCATGTCTTTTAATCAGTCTTCATATTTCATGGAATCAAGAGGCTTTTTCATCCTGGGCATCCTTCTATGGATGCTCCAGTTTATCATTATACTTTCTAAACTGTGGTATGCAGAACACAGTTATAAACTGGTATGTAGTATGAACTACAGATAAAATCTAACCAAGACAAAGTACCAGAGAGCTCCAACCTCCCTGTTACTGGGCCCAAGCTTCTCTTTTTGTTAACTAAGGTTGCTTTTTGGCTGCTGTATCATAGTCTTGACTCATAATTAGCTGGCACTCCAGCAAAAGCCCCAGCTCCTTTTTTATTTCTTTTTTCCAATAAAGTGCTGTCTAGCTACCAATCACTATGCCCAAACAGATCTTTCAGTTGCCTGGCTCCAGGTCCTTCAGGACTCTGGCAAAATGGCTGAAATGGTCTGATTGATTATTCTATAATCCCATTGCCTCTGCCACATAGACTGGCCTCAAGCTGTGAGCAGATTCATGAAAAAACAAGCCATCCTAATGACTATAGGGGATATTGTCAGAGTTGCTTTGGCCATAGCGGCAAAAACACATCAGTCAAAATAATGGCTGAAGTTGTTCAATGGGTCGAGTCACCCACTCCCGTTCTATGACCGTATGTAGACAAGACTGTGTCAACACATAGAATGAAACAGAATTGAAGCAATTGGCTGGGTAATTCCAGCCCCCATTTTCACTTGAAATTAAATGGAAAGCATTCTTCTGGCTTTATTGGTTGTTTCAATGCTCCACTTCCCTTGGTTATGTAGGCAGACCCTGAGATTTTACAGAAAATTGTGCCTGAGGTGTCATAATTACATCCCCATAAGCCTAGTGGGGTAAATTATGAGTATATTTCCCTGAGGTGCTGTAAAATATTTTATTTATTACTATTTCCTCCATCCCTTTCTCACAGGTGGTTAGATTTTTTTTAGAGATTATTAACTAGGCTTGTGTAGGCAGGTAGAGTCATTTGACTTCAGGAAACCATTATCCCAGCCAGCCTCCCGACTGCTCAGGCCCAGGGACATTACTTATAGAAATGAACCACGGCTCTCTGTTTAGTAAATTCTTAACACATTTCTCTATCTACTCTATCAAGTGCAAAGTTCCTATATTGGTCGGCTCCATTAAAAAAAAAATTCCTTGTCATAACATTGTCCTAATGTTACTCTCCTGCTCAATATTCTGTTGTAACTTCTTCTATGTCATGAATGGTCTCCTTAGTCTGCCAGTCAAGATCTCCCATCAATTGCCACTACCTAAGCTGGCACAGTTTCATCAACATCTTCCTCATTATTTTCCTACAGAGAGCCTCCGTTGTTGCAGTCAAACCAATTTAGTTCACTTATTTTTCTCCTTAGGTGTTTTGCTCATTCCCTTTTCTATTTCTTGTTGTGTACTATTCTCTTTGCCTGGAATGAACTCTCTTCTCTTTTCTGCCAATCCAGGCTCCCCACCTCCTTCAAAACCTGACTCAAAACTCATATGTAAGAGCCACCCATGATTGCCCCCATAAAACTGTTCACTTTTCTCCTTGATACCTCTTCCCTACATAGACATCCAGTTTGGTCTACATAAATGTCTCTTAATTGATAATGCTGATTTCTAGAATCACAAAATTTGCAACTTGGAAGGGACCCCAGTGACCATCTCATCCAACTAGTGCATGCCGAAAATGGAATCCTCACTACAAGATGTTAGCCAAAGGTTCATCTAGCCTCTGCTTCCAGACTGCCAATAAGAGAAAAGCCACCACCTTTCAAGGCTGATAATTCCACTTGCAGATAGCTCTAATTATTGGAAGTATTCCATAACAAGACAAAGTATGTCTCTTTCCTACTTTCATGTATTACCCCTGATTCTGCTTCTGAGGCCAGACGAAATATTGACATTTCCACTTATATGTTACAGTTCAGTGAAACTATGATGCACTCACAATGGGGATCCCCTTCAGCCCCCCAAAACTGCAAACCTATCCCATGCTCTCTCAAGTTCTGTGATTTATGGCCATGCTTCTTTAAAAAAATCTTTATTAGAACATAGCCTTCAGAAGACAGGGACTATTTTCTCCTTTTTTATATCCATAGTGTCTAGCACAATGCCTGGCACATATGAAATCCTTAACAAATGTATGATGATTGATTATTGAGACTCGTTGGAGGCCATCCAACGTGTCTTCTAATGTTCTGTGGATACAACTTTAGCATTTGGGCTGGCAATCTATTATCTTACTTTTGTTAACCAGACTGACCCATGTGGTTTTGGTGTTTTTTTTTCTGGTAATGTCCTCAGTAAAATGTTTTTACCCTGCTTCTCACACAGAAGTCATTAGCGTCATTTTTTTTTGTCTACGCATCCCCCAGTGCCTAGCACATAGCAGGTGTTGATTAATTAATTGACTGACGATATACTTCAGTCTCCTTAGACACATCATGCATCTTTCCTTTGGCCTCTGTAGCCATATGAAATCCCTAAGAGAACACTGGAAGTAATCCAAAGAAAGAAAATCCTTGCTGTAGCAGCAAGGAGATCGAAATTCTTGAAATTTCTTCAAGGATTTCTTCTGCGTAGTTTCCCAAATGAGATCTTGCCTGATCTGTTTCAATTCAGTTTGGGCCATATAAATCTAGTTGTTTTGTTTATATGTCTGTATATAAATATATATGTATATATATACATATATATATATACAGTCAGTCAATAAGTATTTATTAAGTACTTACTATGTGCCAGGTACTGTGCTGAAAAGAGCCACATGGTAACCTAGGATGGCAAGACACTAGAAGGAGAGGGAACTGGGAGAGGCCTTCTGAAGAGGGTGGTCCTTGTACTAAAGGTACTTGATTGATTCTAAGAGGCAGAGATCCGGGAGATGACAAATAGAATTGGGTGGCTGATAATATAGTACGGAAGGCAGTCACATGGAAGGAAACTGAAGGAACAGGGAAGGCTTTGATGGCACATTACGCTTCAAGCTTCTGGCAATTAGAGACAGTTCTAGTGATTCAATGAAGGTAAGATTCAAAATAACTGAGCCTCTGAAGAGGCGACGACCCATGGAAGCTTCTATAAAGATTAACATACCCCTGGTAAGCAATCTGTACTGCACTTTACCTCTAACTCACTCATTGTCTTTAATACATTCAAGAGATGAATAGATTACAGTAACTGTAAGAAATAAGAACATTTTCAAAGGGAAATGAATGGTGGATCACATATTCATTAGCTTGACCTTGGAGCAGGTCACAATAGACACAGAAGAGGAAAGGGATACCTGCTGCCAGCCAAGGTTAGGAGAGTATGATGTGAGATCCACCCCAGTGGCGGTTGTTGATATATTGCCCTAAGTCCCTGGGCACACCAGCCGTAAGAAATATATCAGATGGATATCTCAGTCGTAAATACATTTGAAATTATATTTGGCAGAGAGTAAAGCTTGGGAGAACTGTATATGCTTTTCACGCTCTATTTATGGCTGCTTTATGTCTCAGGGTTTGTCATGATCATTATTAATATTTACTGTTAATTGCTTATGTATATTATTTGAGTGCCAATGAAGCCCTACAGATGTTTAGTTTTTAATGACAAAGATAATGATAACTGAAATGGTGATTAAAAATATACTATAAGCTTAGCACCTTCATAAAAGTCCCAGCGCTTTTTACAAAAGCAATAAAACAATAAACTAAAATAACAGCTGTGCTAATCATGAGCTGGTTTAAAAAGATAACACTTAAGAGTTAAGGTTGGCTTTTTTTTCTTCCTAAAGTCTACAAATAAAAGGAGGCTAAGTCCCGTACTATTCAAGAGCAAATTTGGGAATTTCCAACTAGAACATAGTAGGAAAAAAGATGCATAGGCCAATGGGCTCCACTGAAGTCACACTCAGAATTTTGGCTGCACTCGTCAGGTGGGAGATAATTAGAACAAGAATTGATATCCACCAAGAGTGAATTCTAATTCAATTCCGCCTGGATCTTCTGCCTCACACTCATGAAAATAATGAACATTGATTAAGCACCTATCATGTGCAGAGCATTATGTGAAATGCAGCCTTTTCCTAAGACCGCCTTCCTGGCCTCACAAAGCTTAGCCTAGCAGGAGGACACCACAGTGACAAAGGAGATGGTTTCTGAGACACCTGGAAAGGCTTTATGAATTGATGCAAAGTGAAGCAAGCAGAACCAGAACGATTTACATACTAACAACATTATAAAGACAAATAACTTTGTAAGATTTAAAAACACGGAACAAAATGATGACAAACCACAATTCGAGAGGACTCAAGATGAAAGAAGGTGTTTACCTCCTGACGGAGAAGATAGGTGATAGGTTCAGCCTGCAGATTAAGATGTATTTTTTGAACATGGACAAGGTGGGAATTTATTTTGCTTGGCGATGTGTATTTGTTTAAAAAGGGAGGGGGGTATTTTCCTTCCTTTACCAATGGGAGAGAGTGAAAGAAAATAAATTTTCGTTAACTGAAAAAAAAAATTGAGGGAGACAAAATATCCAAGTAAATTGACCCAATCCCTCCTTTCACATTTTGGGGTACAGTCAGGGGCAATGAGTATTTTCAATCCATTTGAAAATAACACACCTGCCTGTGGCTTCTCTGAGTCATGGCCCTGTGCCCCAGTACAGAGCCCTCCAAAGCAACATTGCCCTAATTTTCCATACCCTAGCAGAAGCTTTGTCTGCTAGCAAGGTAACTTCCCGGTTGAAACATCTTAATATCTGATCAATCAATTATCATACCACTGACTTGTAGGAAATGTATCTGTTTTCTATAAACTTTCTGATCCTTGCCTAATATGAAATCACCAATAAAAAAGAACAGTTGATAGCATATAAATGCTAGTTAGTGAGGACTTAGAAGGGAAACAGTGATCACCAGAAGCCAGCATAGCTTCATTGAGAAGTCCTGTCAGAAAAATCTCACTTAATTTGTTGACAGTTACTTGACTGGTAGACCCTATGCTCTACACAATGCTGGGTCTGGATTCCAGTTTCAATGATTTATTTTTTGACAAGAGACCAATTAGTTGGATTAGGAATTTGGTTGTCTAACATGATCCAAAGAGTGTTGATTAATGAATTCATAGTATAATAAAAATAGTAACAAATATCGATTATATAGTTCTTTAGAGATTTATGAAGTACTTCAGAAATACCATCTCATTTTATACTCAACATCCCTAGGAAGTAAGTGCCATTGCTATCCTTATTTTACAGATGTTGAAAATGGGGCAATCCAAGGTTAAGTGACTCACCCAGGGTTACACAACTAGTACACCAGATTTGAATTCAAGTCCAGGTCCAGTGCTGTATCCATGATACCACCTGAAGGGAATTTTATTATAGCAATAGTAATAGCTAACATTTATAGAGTGCTTT
>JAQQSZ010014916.1:0-11401 GCA_028646595.1 Phalanger gymnotis
CTGGCCTCACGGTCCTGCTCGCACTCGGGTAAGCCCTGCCTCCGCAGCTTCTGGCTTCCACACCTTCCGCCGCTGCCGCTGAAGTTGTCTCCCAGCTCACCCCTCCTCGCAGCCAAGCTTCCGGCGTTCTCAAGCCCTGCCTCAATGACCAGAGACCATTGGTTCCCGAGCTGGCCCCTCCTAAGTCACCAATTCACACCCACACAGGTTTCACACCTGACAGGGCCCTGGGCCTGGGGCTTAGCACTTAACAGCTGAAAGTACTTCCACTCAAAAGAAACAAAAGCCATGCTAATGAGACAATTTTGCTTAACAACACATACTCCCAGCTCCATGCAATAGACCTTACTCAGCAACCATTCAGGCTGTCCTGGACTGGAGCCCTGCTTCCCTCTGCTATTTCATGGGTTCTGCAATTCTAGAATTTGTTCAAAGGCATTTCTTATAGGTGTTGGTAGGGTCCTGGGAGAGAGCTTCAGGCATGTTCCTGCTTTCCAGGCACCATCTTGGCTCAGCCCCACCAATTGTACTTTTTAAGGAGTTTTCTTCCGTGTACTTTTTTCCCCTATTTTGTCAATTGCATTTTTAATGTGGTTGTTCAATTTTTCTTCTACCTCTCCAATTTGACTTTTAAAATCCTTTTTGAGGTCTCCCAAGGAGGCTTTTTGGGCATGAGACAAGTTGATGTTCCCCTTTGAGGTTTCAGACGTGGATATATTAACAATGCTGTCCTCTTCCGAAATCGTGTTTTGATGTTCTCTGTCCCCATAGTAAGAATCTATGGTCTATGTTTTTCTATGTTGTATTTTGCTCATGCTGATTGCCTTTTTTTCCTGGCTTTTAAAGTTTATCTGTGCTTCTGGGGAACAGAGGGCACTGTGCCTGAATTTTTGTGCTGGGGGCTAAGAGCCTGGTTACTGGCTTTATGTGCTGGGTCCTCAAGTGCTGGCAGCTGGAGGCTTTACCTTACCTGATGCTGAGATGGACCTGGTACTGGTGGCTGGTGTGTGTAGATTTCCCCAGTGTTACACTGAAGGTTGCAGGGTGGGGAATGGAGGGATGGGTGGTCTGACCACTGGAGTTTGCCTCCTCACCCAGGGGTACACTAGAATATGGGTAGGCTCAGCTGTTGATGGATACACATCTTCAAGCACAAGTAGTAGTTCTCTATCCTGGCATTTGCCAGGATCCCTGGCTGTGACAAAACATACTGGAGGTCTTGGTGTTGGTGCTTGGCTCCTACACCACCCAGGGGCTCAGGATATCCTGCTGGTACACTGATATGGGGCTTGCCACTGCTTTGCCAGGATGCCTTCCATCCTCTACTGGTCACCTTCAGCCATGTGAAGAGGGCCCTTTTTCCAGGATTTTTCCTGGCGCCATATTTTCCATTTTTTCAAGGTCAGTATGGGATGATGAGAGCACTTTGCTGCTTACTGTGCCATCTTGGCTCCCAGAAGTCTCCCTCAAGATAACTTTATTCTCTAGGCTTTTTTTTTGTTCATGGTTTTCATGTGGTCCAATAATATTTAAATTATCTCTCCTGGAGCAATTTTCCAGGTCAGTTGTTTTTCCAATGAGATATTTCACATTGCCTTTTTTCAATCTTTTGGTTTTTTCATTCTATTGTTTCTTGAGTTCTCATTAAGTCAGTACCTTCTGCTTGCTCAATTCTAATTTTTAAGGAATTTTCTTCAGTGAGATTTTGTGACTCCTTTTCTATTTGGTTATTTCTACTTTTTAAGGAGTTTTTTTCTTCAGTGAACTTTTGAATATTTTTTTGCTTTTGTCCAATTCTGCTTTTCAAAGCATTCTTCTCTTTATTAGATTTTATACCTCTTTTAACCATTTGCCCTAGTCAGATTTTTTTTGTGTGTGCCTCCTTTACCAAGCTGTCAACTTTTTTCATGATTTTCTGCCTCACTCTCATTTCTCTTCCCAATTATTCCTCAACCTCTCTTACTTGATTTTCAAAATCCTTTTTAAGTTCTTCCATGTCCTTACACCAATTCATATTTTTCTTGGAGTTTTTGGAGTAGGAGCTTTAACTGTTGTCTTCTTCTGAGTGTATGTTTTGATCTTCCTTGTTACCATAGTACCTTTCTATGGGAAGAATTTTTTCTATTGTTTGCTCATTTTTATAGCCTCTTTCTTCACTTTTAGCTCTTTACATTAGTGGGGCTCTGCTTTCAAGGTTGAGGTCACACTGTCCCAAGCTTCAGGGGTTTGTGCAACTGTTTTCAGAAATATTTCTAGGGACCTGTAAGTTTTCAGTTCTTCCAAGTAGGATGATCTAAGGAGAAGTGTGTTTACTACTCTTCTATCCTGTGCTCTAGTCAATGGGTGACCACTTTCTGCCCTGGAACTCTGATGATTGTCCCTGCTTCCCCAAGGTCTGGTGTGCTGCTGCTCACCCAAGTGTGTCAGACTTTTTCTGCTAATCTTTTAATTTGCCTTGGATTGTAAAATTGTTTCAATTCATCATTTTGTGGGTTCTGTCACTCCAGAATTTGTTTTAGGAAATTATTTACTGATATTCTGAATGGTTTTGGAGAGAGCCCAGGTGAGTTTTTCCATGCTTTTTCTGTGTCATCTTGGCTCAGGGGTCTGTAGTTTCTCCCCTGGTCTCTTTTCAAAAAAGTTTACATTGCTATAGTGGCTCTGCTCACTTGGCTATGAATCTTTAATCACAGTTAGTTGACTCCAAGATTGAGGTCAAGACACACCTGGAGGTCAGTTGTTGTTTCATGGAGCAAAAGGCTGATTAAACTATCAGAAGATAGAAAAACTGGCCATATGTTACCTAGTATTTAATGAAAAACTTGATATCATATTGGGGCTTATTCCCCCAAAAAACTCCACTTAATCTCTCAACAAACGAGTCCTTCCATCTGCTGTCCAAGTTGCCAACTTCACAACATCTGAACTGTGTCTTGTCCTTGGAATTCAGCAGGATAGGAAAACCTCTGACTCCATGGCAACTTGGTGCTGTATTAACTACACAACAAGGTCATGTGTAAAATCTATGAGTCAAGCAGAAAAACAAGAGATGAAAAAATTCAACATTGATATTTTGGTTGTCAGTAAACGTATATGGATGGGAACAGGTGAATTTAATTTGGGTGATCATTACATATACTACTTCACAAGGTCCCTTAGAAGTAATGGTGTAGCCCTCATCATCAATAAAAAGGTGAAAAAAGCAATACTTGAACATCATCACGAAAATGACAGTGATGTCTCTTTGAATCCAATGCAAATTGTTCAATGACATGTTAATACAAGTGTATGTCCCAACCACTGATGCTAACGAGGTAAAGCTGATCATATCTATAACTAACTACAACATCTTCTAGAAATAGCAAGCACATAAAAAAAGATGTCACATTCATCATAGGGGATTGGAATGCTAAAGTAGGCAATCAAAAGTAGCAGGCAAGTTTGGTCTTAGAGCAAAAAATGAAGCAGGGTAGACACTAATAAGATTTTGCCAAGATAACTCACTGGTCATAAGAAACACTTTTTTCCAACAAATCAAAAGGCAACTCTATGTGAGAAAATCACCAGATGGTCAATGTCAAGATCAAACTGATTATATACCTTGAAGCCGAAGATGGAGAAGCTCTATATAGTCAGTTAAAACAAGAACTGGAGCTGACCGTGACTCAGATCATAAGATTCTTACTGCAAAATTCAGACTTAAGAAAACAAGGAAAAACATCAGACCAAATAGTTATGACCTAAATAATGTCCATTGTGATATGAAATGGAAGTGATGAATAGACTAAAGGGATCTAGTAGACTAATAGATCTAGTAGATAGAGTGCCTGAAGAACTATGGACAGAAGTTTGCAATATCACTAAAAAAAGGCAGCAACAAAAACCTTTCCAAATAAAAATAAGAGCAAAAGAGCAAAATGGCTACCTAACAAGCTTTAGAAATAGCTGAGGAAAGAAGGAAAGTGAAAGGTAAAGGAAAAAGGGGGAAGATATGCCCAACTGAATGCAGAATCCCAGAGAACAACAAAGAAAGATAGCAAGATTTTCATAAATAAACAATGCAAAGAAATAGAAGAAAACAATGGAAAGGGAAAGACAGGAGATCTATTCAAGAAAATTAGAGATATTAAGGGAATGTTTCATGCAAAAGTGGACATGATAAAAGAGAAAAATGGTAAGGACTTAACAGAAGTATAAAAATTTAAGTTGCTGTTTTTGTTGCTGTTCATTCAGGCATGTCTAACTCTTCATGATCCCATGAATGTCAGATCTTTCTATCCTCCACTATTTCTCAAAGTCCGTCCAAGTTCATGTTCCTTGTTTCTATGATGCTTTAAGTCCATCTCATTCTCTGCCATACACTTTTCTTTTTACCTTCAATCTTTCCCAACATCAGGGACTTTTCCAATGAGTCATGTCTTCTCATAAAGTGGTCACTCTACTAAACTTCAACTTCATTATTTGATCTTCCATTGAATAGTCTGAATTAATTTCCTTAACTATTGATTGATTTGATATCCTTGCTGTCTAAGAGATTCTCAAAAGTCTTCTCTAGCATCATAATTCAAAAGCATTAATTCTGTGGAGCTCAGCATTCTTTATAGTACAACTCTCACAGCCATATCTTGCTACTGAAGAAGCTATAGCTTTGACTCTATGATCCTTGGTCAGCAAGGTGATGCCTCTGCTATTTTGTATGCTGTCCAGATTTGCCATAACTTTCTTTTAAAGTAGCAATCATGTTTTAATTTCATGGCTGCAGTCACCATTTGCAGTGATCTTTGAACCGGAGAATATAAAATCTGACACTTCTGTTTCTTCTCTTTCTATTCGCCAGGAAGTAATGGGACTAGTTGCCATGATATTGTTGGGATTTTTATGTTAATATTCTAGCCAGCTTTTATACTATCCTCTCTTAATTCTTGGAAAATAATGGAGTGGCATGCATTTCTTTTTCCAGTTCATTTTTACCAATGAGGAAACCGAGGCAAATAGGGATAAGTGACTTGCCCAAGGTCACAAACTGGTTATTGTCTGAGGCCAGATTTGAACTCAATACAGTGAGTGTTCCTAACTCTAGTCCCATTACTCTATACACTTTATCACATAGCTGCACAGATTGAGAAGGGGTAGCAATAATATATGTAAGATCTAGAGAAGAAAGATTTTAACATCACCTATAACCATGATGGTATTGTTAACTGATTTAGAGCCAGATATCCTTGAGAATAAAACCAAATGGGCCATAGGAAGCATTGCTAACAATAATGGTGGTGGAGGTGCTAGAACTACAGCTAAGCTTTTTAAAAATTCTAAAAGATGATGCTATTTAAGTACTGTACTCCATATGCCAGGAAATTTGGAAAACTCAATACTCTCTACTGGTTTGGAAATCCCAATCCAAAAGAAGGGCAAGGAGAAGAAATATTCAAATTACTGAACAATTGCACTCATTTCACATGCTAGCAAGGTTATATTTACAATTCTACAAGCTTGATTTCAGTAATATATGAAATGAGAATTATTAGAAGAGAAGGCTGGTTTTAGAAGAGGCAGAAGAACTAGAAACCAAATTGCCAACATTTGCTGTATTATGGAGAAAGCAAGGGAGTTCCAGAAAAAAAAAATCTGATTGTACTTCATTGACTACATTAAAACCTTTGACTATGTGGATCACAATAAAATGTGGAAAGTCCTCAAAGAGAGGAGAAGACCAGATCATCCTACTGAAGAACCCGTACACAGGCCAAGAAGCAGTAGTTAGAACCAAACATGGAACAACAAATTGGTTTAAGACTGGGAAAGGAGAACAATAAGTCTATATGTTATTACCTCATTTATTTAAATTATATGCAAAATAATCATGTGAAACACCAGGCTAGATGGATTAAAAGCTAGAAGAAATATCAAGAACCTTTGATAGGCAAATGATACCACTCTGATGGTAGAAAGTGAAAAGGAATCAACATGCCTCTTGAGAGTGAAAGGATAGGATGAAAGATGGCTAGAAGCTTAACATCAAAAAAACTAAGACCTTGGCAATTGGTCCCATAACTTCTAGCCCACAGAGGCAGAAGAAATGGAGGCAGCATCAGAATTTATATTCTTGGGTTAAAAGATCACTGTAGGCAGTGATTGAAACCATGATAATATACATATTCCTTGGAGGAATGCCGGCAAATTTGGACAGCATACTAAAAAAAAGAGACATCACCTTGCCAACAAAGGCCTGCAGAAGCCGTTTGTTTTCCTGGTAGTGAGGTATGACTGTGAGAGTTGAACTATAAGAATTCTGAGCGCCACAGAATTAATGCTTTTGAATTGTGGTGATAGACAAGAATTTTAGAGTCCCTTGGACAGCAAGGAGATCAAATCAGTCAATAGTTAAACAAATTAAATCAGACTATTCATTGGAAGGTCAAATACTAAAGCTGCAGCTTAAATACTTTGGCCACATAATGAGAAGATAGGACTCATTAGGAAAGTCTCTGATGTTGGGAAAGATTGAAGGCAAATTTAAAAGAGGGCAGGAGAATATGAGATGGATAGGTAGTTTCACATTAAAAATGAACATAACCTTGTACAGGTTTCAGGAGATACTGAAGAATATAAGGTCTGGCTTGTTATAGTCTATAGGGTCATGAAGAGTCAGACCAACTGAATGACTGAACAACAAAAAATGACAAAGTGGTACAATATGAAAAGATGGTACAAAACTTCTCCCTCACCCCCCCCCAAGAGAAATTCTGTGATATAATGTTCCACAAATATATACAGGCTACATGGGAAAGTTATGTCAAAGTTAGAAAGCATCTATGGCAAAGGGAGAGTATACAGCTCCAGCTTGCTGGAATCTCCCATTCATGGGGTACTTAAGAAATTCTCCTTAAGTATAACGAAACACCACCCAATCTGTCCTTGGCCCCCAACACAGACACTGTTGTGAGTGAATCTGAGATGTACCTAGGGTACCCATGGAGAGGAGGGAAGCCCAGAACTTTTTGTATTTTGAAGCTTAAAAAGTTTATTTTTGACCAAAATGGGGGAAGGTATGACCAAGGTTCAATGCAAATCTTCTTCTTTCCCTCTTATAATCCAGCAGTGGGATTTTGGATAGAAAATGTGTTCTGTCCACTCTCTAGAGCCCTACAATTTCATCTAATTTGATGCATTCATACAAGACCCAGAGGGTATATCAACCACTCTCCCATCTGGGATAATTTCACTTCATCAACTGAGTTTCAAAGATTTTTCACAATTAGTCTAAAGCTTATTATTGATTGCTTTATTGAGATACTTGCTTAAGGTATAAAGGCTAAAATGGAGTGGAGGTGATATTGACTTCATCCTTATGTATAAATGTATGCACAGTCTCCAATCCCTATGCACACACAAATTCCAAATATGCCCATAAACCACAAGTGGGCACACACATATGTACACATTCAAATCACAAATAAGTAAGAGATTTTCCATTGGGCAATGAAGTTAGCATTTTTCACAAAAACATGAGGAGTCTACGGAAAGGTCATAAATAACTAATGATTTCTTCTTGCCTTATAATCACTAGAATTCTTCAATACTTGCTCAGAAAAAAACAACTTGCTGATGACAGATTAGTAAGGGATTTCTAGATTTGCAGTATTTCACAGAAAGCCTAGTTCTATACTCCTACAAAATAGAGTAGTAGTCCATTTTTCAAACTCCTAATGCAAAGTTAATTAGCTGCTGAATTTAGCAGAGTTGGGAAATCTCAACAGAACTAGTTGTATTGTTTTAAGATTTCTCCTGGTTCTGGAGACAAATAAATTAGAAAATAAAAGGTTTTTATCTAATTCATAAGATATATTACCCACTTCAAAAGAGACCCCTGCAGTGTTACTCAAAATAAACTTTTTTTCATTAATAATATAAAAAAATGCCTTCTTGTCTTTTGGCATGGGAATTTCCCTTAGGCATGAAATAACTCACTGAACAGTTAATCTAATTCTTTTTTTCTTTCATGATGTGGAAGCTTTTGCAAAGGTTTTGCATGATAAATACAACAGAATTTGGTGGTATCTGTGCATGTGACTCTATATGTTTGAATAGCTGGCTGCTGTGGAAGGAACAATGAACTTTGGGATTGAACATGAAGTGTCTTCAGGTGGAAAGGGCAACTCATACAGAGTTAGAACATGTGGGTTCCAATCCCATCTCTACTGCTTACTACATGTCCTACCTTGGGCAAGTCATAGAGGCCCTCAGGTACCTGTTTGTCACATGTATAAAATGTGAGTTGCGCCTGATGACTTCAGACCTCAAACTCCAAATGCTCTGGTTCTGAGTTGGCTCTATCAATTACTAGTGAAGTGCTTTTGACAAACTCCTTAGCTTCTCTCCTTCTCAGTGTTTCATATGGAAAATGGAGGTAATACTTATTCTACCCATCTCACAGGGTCAGTGTAAGGAGCCAAAAGAATTAAATCTGTGAAGAGTGTTGTAGCCTTAAAGCCATATAAAAATATAAACTAGTATTGTTTTCATATCATTATTAAAATCCTGTCAAAGGGACAGGCACATACTTGGGGCTACATTTCCAGTACTAGGAAGATATTTATGCTGAAATATAGTCTCTTATTTTAATCAAATAAAAAAATTGTCTAGATGCTGTAAGTTATGAGATACTATTCTGAGTACTGCATTTTTTAAAAGCTCCCTTTGTGCCATTAGGTTGAATTTGTGAGACAGCTGGCGATGGATATCAAGCAGTGATATGCTTGGTAAGAACAAATAATTGACAGATATAGACACAGAAGTCACAACTTAGACTTCACCTGTACCATGACTTAATTAACTGTACTCATCAGTCCTGATAGTCCCTGCTTAAGCCAATGTCAGGATATATCAATACAGATCACCCAAAGAACAGTCTCTTAGTGTCCTCAAATATTTTGCTCTAATTAACACTATTCAAATCTTTAGAATGATTATTATTGATTCCTCCAACCAATTTCTCTTTGTAGGGAGAAAGTAGTAGAAGAGAGTTTTTCCAGGTTTGAAATTGTTAGTATGTATCTGACCATGGAGAGGTTGAAGATAACTATTAACACAATACTTTTTTCCAGTACATTCCACAAAATATTCTCATTAGGTAGGTAATGCTGGTGTGGTTATGTTCATTGTATGGATTTCATTCAATTCAACAAAATTTTATTGTCGTTCCTACGTGCAAGGCCCTATGTAAAGCATTAGAGATCCAAACTCAACTGAAATAGTCTATAACCTCAAGGACCTAACATGCACTAGGAAAATGTAACATTCCTGAGAATAAAGAAATGCCCTCTGTCTATGTATACTTCTTCTAACTGCCCGAATAATGAGAAAGTCCTTAGGATTTACAGATAGCATTTCCCTATGTAGGAATGTAAACAGTTCAACTTTATTGAATCCTTTATGATTTCTCTTTGTTGTTTATCTTTTTATGCTTCTTTTGTATCTTGTGCTTGAAAGTCAAATTTCCTATTCAGCTATGGCCTTTCCATCAAAGTCCTCTATTTCATCGATTATCCGCTTTCCCCCCTGAGGGACTGTATTTAGTTTTTACAGGTAAGTGATTCTTGATTGTCATCTTAACTCCATTGCAGTCCTGAATGTCATATTTCAAGCCCTCTGATCACTTAATGTAGAGTCTCCTAAATCTCGGGTTATTTAGATTATAGTTTGATATTTAGATGATCCTTTTCTGACTGCTTACAGTTTTATCTTCTTTTTTATTTATTTAATTTATTTAGTTTTCAGCATTGATTTTCACAAGACTTGGAATTATGAATTTTCTCCCTATTTCTACTCTCCCCCCACTCCAAGATGGTGTATATTCTGGTTGCCCGGTTCCCCAGTCAGCCCTCCCTTCTCTCACCCCACTACCCTCCCATCCCCTTTTCCGTTCCTTTGTTGTAGACCAAGATAAATTTCTACGCCCCATTGCCTGTGTATCTTATTAACTAGTTGCATGCAAAAACTTATTTTTTTTTGTTTTTGAACATCTGCTTTTAAAAATTTAAGTTCCAAATTCTCTCCCCTCTTCCCTTCCCACCCACCCTCCCTAAGAAGGCAAGCAAGTCAACATAGGGACATGAATATCATTATGTAAAACCCTTCCACAATACTCATGTTGTGAAAGACTAACTATATTTTGCTCCTTCCTATACTATCCCCCTTTATCCAATTTTCTCCCTTGACCCTGTCCCTTTTTGAAAGTGTTTGTTTTTGATTACCTCCTCCCCCTATCTGCTCTCCCTTCCATCATCCCCCGTTTTTATCTTCTCTCTCCGTCTTTCCTGTGGGGTAAGATACCCAATTGAGTGTGTATGGTATTCTCTCCTCAGGTCAAGTCCAATGACAACAAGATTCATTCATTCCCCCTCACCTGCCCCTCTTTCCTCCTACAGAACTGCTTTTTCTTGCCACTTTTATGAGAGATAATTTACCCCATTCTATCTCTCCCATTCTCCCTCTCTCAACATATTCCTCTCTCATCCCTTAATTTGATTTTATTTTTTTAGATATCATCCCTTCATATGCAACTCACTCTGTACCCTCTGTCCCTCTGTCTCTCTGTCTCTCTCTCTCTCTGTCTCTCTCTCTGTCTCTCTCTCTCTGTCTCTCTCTCTCTCTCTCTCTCTCTCTCTCTCTCTCTCTCTCTCTCTATATATATATATATATATATATATATATATGTATATTCCTTCAGCTACCCTAATACTGAGGTCTCATCAATCATACACATCATCTTTCCACGTAGGAATGTAAACAAATAGTTCAACTTTAGTAATTCCTTTGTGATTTCTTTTTCTTGTTTAGCTTTTCATGCTTCTCTTGATTCTTGTGTTTGAAAGTCAAATTTTCTATTCAGCTCTGGTCTTTTCACTGAGAAACCTTGAAAGTCCTCTATTGTTTTGAAAATCCATATTTTGCTTTGGAGCATGATACTCAGTTTTGCCGAGTAGATGATTCTTGGTTTTAATCCTAGCTCCATTGCCCTCCGGAATATCGAATTCCAAGCCCTTCTGGTCTCTTAGCGTAGAAGCTGCTAGATCTTGGGTTATTCTGATTGTGTTTCCACAATACTCAAATTGTTTCTTTCTGGCTGCTTGTAGTATTTTCTCCTTCACCTGGAAACTCTGGAACTCGGCGACAATATTCCTAGGAGATTTCTTTTTGGGATCTATTTGAGGAGGTGATCTGTGGATATTTTCAATTTCTATTTTGCCCTGTGACTCTAGAATATCAGCGCAGTTCTCTTTGATAATTTCTTGAAAGATGATATCTAGGCTCTTTTTTCGATCATGGCTTTCAGGTAGTCCAATAATTTTTAAGTTCTCTCTCCTGGATCTATTTTCCAGGTCAGTAGTTTTTCCAA